>QZCP01000113.1:233871-319352 GCA_003956705.1 Brevipalpus yothersi
CATCTCTCTCTCTCTCTCTCTCTCTCTCTCTCTCTCTCTCTCTCTCTCTCTCTCTCTCTCTCTCTCTCTCTCTCTCTCTCTCTCTCTATTATGTCTCCATTGGACATCATCACGTATTCACACATACTTTAAAAAATTTGTGTATACGTGCTGATAGGTCACAGTCTTGAATCAGCAAGTGTTTCCTTGATCACATGCTGAACGTGTCATGTAGCTGATTGTGATCTATTTTATTCTAATAATGTTTGATACAATATTTATATGATCTATGAAGAGGAGGTCTTTCATCTTGTAGAGATCTCATTAAAATGAGGACAGTGACATTTTTTTCGTCGATTTTTGGTTTCACCAAGAATTTCATGAGCCACAAAGTATTGCTCAGTTCCGTTGGAAATTACTATCATGAAATCTTCTTCGACTAATGATTTCATAGCATTTAAATCGTCCCACGCCATGTGTGAAAAGACTGATCACCATCATTGCTCACATCGTAACCAATCGAGTCGATAGCAAAACTTACCGGAATTTCGAATTGAATTCGTATGACTAAGACTAGTGACCGGAATTTCATTCGTCACTTGTTGATGATGACTTGGAATTGCGTTTCTATTTATCATCAAGATTGGTAATTTCTGACGAAAGGAATGAAATAACTCTAATAGCCCATGTCATATGAGCTGAAGTGGTTCATTTCAAGAGATTTTCTGAACATTACGTGTTTTTCTTGGCGGGTCCCGTAAAACTTCAGAGCCCAAGAGTGTGTGTATATTAATGGTACGAAGTGAGGAGATAATGTTCATTACCGAGTGTTCCCTCTCGGTTCTTAAGATTTTTGATTATTTTGCCGTTGCCCATGTCTCACACAGTGGTACTCAGCATCTTTGGGAGTTGGTCAGAATGTTGTATGAACACCGAAAACATACCTAACATTCCCGGTGATTCATAATTCCCCTTCCACATCAGATGGTGGCACTCCTACGTGAATGAGTTTTTGCATTGTATGAACGAATAGAAATATTCCAAGAGAAAGAGAAAGCGAGAGAAGAAAAAACGGAAGAAGGAAGACAGAGGGAAGATGTTCCCTCTCTCTAGGTGAAGATATATAATATTGCCTCGAGAAATCGGTTGTGCATGAGAGATGAATGATGATGATAATACCATGCAAATATAGTCAACACCAAGAGAGAGAGAGAGAGAGAGAGAGAGAGAGAGAGAGAGAGAGAGAGAGAGAGAGAGATGGAGAGATAGTCTCCATCAATTAGTTATTCAAGAACGCCTCATGATTGATGAGATTGAATCACTGGGGCAGTGATTCTGGTGAGCATGATGCAATCAATGACTGTTCTGTGGCTTATTATCGGAAGAGGATGTTTTTCACGGAAGAACTTTTTCATATCGGCTGTGTTTTAGAAAACAGATTCATTATGATCTGAGCTTCTCCTATTTATACTTCAGTATTTTCATTTCATTTTTTGAAAAGAGAGACAGAGGAGTAGAGACTGGGAAAACATAGCAAAGCACCTTTTCATGGTCAATGATGGTAAATGTTTGAAATCTTGAATCAATTTGCTCTTACAAAACAAAGGGTCAACTCAATCATCTCATTGTGAATGATGATTAACAATTGATTGTGGGAAGAGATGTAGGGAAAATTTTTTGCTTTTTCTCAAGAGAAGGCTTGGTTTCTTAGAATCATCGTACGAAAATGAATGGAAAATAATTGATAAATTATGATACTAAATATGAGGTAATGGAAAAAAGTGTAAATACGGAAACTAGAATCTATTGAATTTTATTATGACGAAAGAAGAATAGCATCAAAAATAATAGCTCTTCGTTGAAACATAACGGAAAATGAGTATATGATCAGTTTCAACCCAAAAATAGATCTTTTGAAAATTTTCATGGAAAAGAATTTTTCTTCAATCAAAGAAGGAGATACTTTTCCTATTGATTTGATTTTACCTCACTTTTAAATCTGTTTACTAATTTTCAATCAATTTTAGTCAGAAAACTTGTAAACAAGTCATATTTGACACATTCAAAGATGTTGATCAGAGTGTTAGCTTCCATTTTTGATTGGACAAGAATATCCTTTCCAATATGTAAACTCATTTCGTCCCACATCATGGGATTAGGTATCAAAATTTCAAATATCAAACTTTCACTACCAAAACTTCAACCTCCTTCCCATTCGTTCATATGCATATAGTTCTAAGCCCTTCTCTTTCTACTTTTTCATCTTGACCATCGTTCACCTTGGAATCTTGGTGTTTGCCACAAGACCAGCATCAAACGAATGGGATGAATTAAGTCCTCTTCTCTCTCTCTCTCTCTCTCTCTCTCTCTCTCTCTCTCTCTCTCTCTCTCTCTCTCTCTTGAGTGGAAGATAAAGCCTGGAGAAAACTCATCGTATTCTGATTGATGAAGTGTTATCCTCCATGCAAATCGCCTTGAGAGCGATAGGAATATAATTATTATTGCTGTGAGAGAGAAACGGTGAAAGTTCTCATTCTGAGTCTTCGCGAGACTTGTAATTCTACTGGAATAGAAACACAGTCCATTTTCAATGTCTTATCACTTAGTTTTTCTCTCTCTCTAGTTTTAACATTTTACAGACATAAATAACCTTTTTACTGAATTCCACTTCAATTTCAAGGAATGTGAAAAGAGAGAATCAAGTGTATGTGCCAATTGGAAGAGCCTCAGGCTGACCAGCACCATTCTGTATAACTGTTATGCTTGATGATTTATATCCATCTAGCAAATATTCAATCTAATGGATGATGTTTACTAGTTTGAGAAAGGTTTTCCAATTCGAGGTTCATCAAAGATTGAGCCACCCTCATCACAGTAATTCAAGTTTATAAACATGAAATATAAAATACAATGTAAGAATAAAATTTTTCTAAAATTGAATGTTTTCTGAGATAGTTCTAACCCATTGATTACTGGGTGTTTGCAAGATGCTCAAGTTTTTGATGTCCATTTTCTAAGATGATCTCATCGATCCAAGCTTCTTTTGATCAGGCAATGAACACGAATTGATCAATATCTATGGAATAATTTGCCTAGTTCATTTGGATGACAAACTGTGAATCATTTTCTCTCCATTTCAAGTTCATACGATAAAAAAGGCGACTATATTTGTGCACGCATATCGAATTGCAAACACTGGATCAGATAAATCAAGACTACTACCAATGAATTCTAGTAAACTGTCATCTCCTGCAATCGATCAATTTGAATATGTTCAGCTGAACATTTATCGTTGCAATCGTAGCTTTGCTCTTCTGGACGAGCATCATATTCATATTATATTCATATATTGCCATCGGTCTAACCAAGACCAGCTCCAGACTGGGTGGCTTATATTTATCAAGCTGATTTGATTAACAAATAGTTGACTTTATGTGGCCTCTTGTTAATATGGGAGAGTTAAGCAAGCAGTTTCCGTTGAAGCTAGAACAAGCTTCCCGATTACCGTTATATTGATTTTTTCTTCTCTCTCTCTCTCTCTCTCTCTCTCTCTCTCTCTCTCTCTCTCTCTCTCTTTCTCTTACTTCCCCTCACAAACACACAGGGCCTCATTGAAATTATAACTTAGCCATTCTAATTTATTCAATCTTTTGGTTTCTGAATTTTTATAAACACCATCAATCTTCCTGAGAGAGTAATCAAAATACTTGCCTGAAGATAAATACAAAAAAAGAAGCACTCAATGCTCAAGATATGGTCAAATCTATCAATGTGAATGTATACAGTTTTCTAACGGTAAATTGAATACCTCCCATCATACTCATAAGACTTTAAGAGAAACCATTCGAAAGTGGTCCATGCATATTGTTATCTTACTCATAATGAATCTCAGTGGCTTCAGAGCGATGACCAAATGAACTGATGATATGAAATACAATCTATGATGATAAAGATAATGATCACCAAAGCATGAGATCTCAATTGTCTCACACATTGAATAGAACAAATGATAAGAATTTGAAATATCGATGAGGCTTGTTCCGGTCGAAAGTTTCACACGCTTACCTACCCAACATGATTCACTTCATTTCGATATGCTTGATTGACATTAGTGTAAGAATGTATCTTGTAAGGCTGTCAATTAATCAGATTATGACAAAGCAGAAGATTACATTCTTTGCATATTTGTGTGTGTGTATACCATCAATACGCTTGGATCATACTATCAATTGGACTCCTATAGTGATCATACAGACACCATGTACTATCAAAAATGATGGACACAATTCTCGACATGTGTCATCGATTCATGGGTTGATGAATTTGATCATAAACTCTTTCACATCTACATTCCTCCATCATCACCCATGAATACATGATAGTGAAAGTGGCTGTAGTGGAAATTTTTTCTTTCTCGCCATTCCAATCATCAAACACAAGCCTCCAGCCATAGTCGACACATTTGAATGGCTTGAATTCAATGGCAAATAAATCAAATCGAATCGAAACAGTAGCCAAAATTGATTGGCCAACAGTTGATGATTGAAATGATCGTTTAGATAGGGACAGCATCAAGAAAAAGGATGGAGTAAAAAAGTATCACTGTATATGTGTTCATGTATTCATGTGAACGCTAATCGAAATGGAAATTGCGGTGAAGGTTAAATTTAAGGTAAAACTACTTTGGCCAACGTTTGTGTCGATTGTTCTTCTCCTTTCGCTTCCTATTCATTTAGTGTGTGTGTATATGTGTATGTGTTTATGTGATGAAAAATTCTTTTCTTCTTGGCGAAATGTTTCCCGCTATCGACCTTAACCACAATATTAGCGCATTTCCGCGCTTACCGTTATGTGAATGTGTGTATGTGTTTTCGGGAGAATAGTTTTGCCTTCCAAAATGGATCAGGAAAGTGAATTTATCTTACGTAACAAAATGTATTGCTTGTGGGTGGTTATATAACGGCTCTTCTTTCACATGTATCATATATATATACATACATTTCAGCGTAGGCTAACATGCAGAAACATATGCTTTATTGTGACAATAATTAGTATAATGAATCCAAGGAATGTTCATTGTGTGTGTTTGTGTGATGGTTAGATTGAGAAAATTTGTGCCAGTTATAATATAATGAATATAAACATATACATACACAAAAGAGATGAATATTTAGCCATGAATAAATACCCGAATAGGCTTTAGTGATGATGATATGAACAAATTAGCGCAAACAGGTAGATTCATTTTAGCTGTTAAGATATGGTAACTTAGTCTATCAGTTGGCTAAGGTGGTTGTATATATAATGATAATTATAGTGAAACAAAATTTTTGGATTTACAATCGTAATATCGCCACGGATGATGTGAATTAATGAATATTCGAAATAAGCATCCAAAAAGAGCTCAACAAGTGATCTTGAAATTCTTTTCCGCTGACGATCCAAGTTAGATAGAATTAATTATGTTTACCACGATAATATTACATACACATCTGATTAACCATACATTTTTCCATGCTCTTGAAACTGCTTACAGAATGTCTACACACAGTGGAAAGGTGTATATTCTCAGTCTAAAAAAATAGAAAAGATTATTCTAGTTAATTATAATAGTGGCAAAAATTCGAAACTTATCGAAATTCAAAGCACATACACGCTTTTACTGTGATTTCAATGAAATTTTACTCAATATTTTTTCTTTTATATTTATCAAATGATGCTGCTCACACTACTACTTCCAGTTGCTGAGGAGAAATAGAGAGATTCTTCCAAGTGATAATGATAATTTTCACAGGCGTTCACTTGTCATCATCAAAATTCTAAGCCATTAGCTGAGTTTCAGGATCTATCTTGTAACAAAAAGAGAGATATTCCAACCTCAGAGAGAAAAAAAAGCCCCATCAGCTTAATTACGTTACCTTAAATCAAGTTTTATTTTCTTCTATTCTCAGAAAACTCTCAGAATATGTGTGTGTATACAAGTTGCTTTTTCTTTATGCATATGAAAATTATCACTCAGCTGTTGGGCTTAGGCTCAGTTTGCGGTCTCGCCCATGTATATCGTGTGTATGTATGTGTGTAGAGGTATATCTTTTGGCCTTTTTCTTAGCTCAACATGATTTCAATGTGTTCGACCTTGTGGCTACTACATCAACTACTATTACAACTACTACACTATCCACTATTACTGGCTAGTACCATGTACACTAGTACTATTAAGAAAAACTTTTTGTCTTTGAACATTTTTCTATTTAAGAGGAGAGAGAAGCTTACACATACAGAGAGACTATTATCTTTTTCTCACTTTTGACGTCTTATTTTTCATTGGAAAAATATCTTCACAAAGAGTTTTCGTTATTTTCAATGAAATTTTCAAGGAGTACATACATGTAATCTTGACATGAGGAGCGGAATTTTCTACCGGAATTTTGAGAGGAAAATCAACCTCTTTGCCCAAACAAAGGGAAGAGCTTTTGATGAGCAAATTTGTGCTAAGCAACTATAACAAAAATGAAAGGAATCCATGGAACTTGTGGTGATTATTCTGTGATGAGAGCTGGAAGAGAGAAAAAAGCATTGAGAAGAGTTCAAAAAATCTCCATGAAAGAAAGAGAGAGAGAAGAATCTACATGTACCATTCAGATAAGTTCCGTTTTTCCCCTTCTTCTTAGTTTTATGATTTCGACATCTTTCATGGTACATATAGCAATCAATATGTGTATATATACAAACTTTGATGAATGCATGAAATGAGTAGCTTGTATGTGTTTGAATGCTTTTTTGGCTGCTTCCATCATCATCAGTAGGGATTAGTTGACATGAATCTGATTATTTTCCAAAATATAGAAGGCATCTTCAAAATACATGATTGAGCACTTGTTGGGTCATAAATAAAATCCGTGAATAGATTGTTGAACGCTGGCAAAAGTTGAAATAATAGCCTTGCCATGAAATGATACTTGAATCATGCCATGTTCTTTTTCACTTTCTCTTTAGCAAACACGCAATATAAGGCCCAACAATTTGAAATTTTTCATTCTAATTTTCATGAATCCTATCTCTTCTCATTCACTCCTCTTTGCTTCATAGCGATACTATCGTAAGTTCTTTCAATTCTATCTTGTTTCTGAGATCATGAATGGAAAGCATATTAAACTGAGTCTCATCTTCTTAAGTGGGCTCGAATTGGAATGGAAGATGTATAAATTGAAAATTTTCAAAGTATTTTTATCGGGAAGATGAATTTTTTATAGCAAAATATTCTACTGTTTGGCGCGTATATTCGATAGTTTTCGTCCTGTTGCTTCAATACAACAATGATCTGATTGTTTTGAGAGAACATTTGATTATAGTAAGTACAAGTGTTAGGGCCTATTTGATCAGACAAATCGATTTCACACAATTCTGATGAATCGAATAAAAAAATTTACATCAATATTTCTCTTCCGATTTTGATGATATAAATTTGGCCAAGTACATAATTTCGAATTTTTTCACACCAATATAATGTGATTCATTATGACATTATCAACTAACTATTGGTCAAAAAACTTTTCCCTTCACTGAGCTTGCCTTTGTTTTTGCATTCCTAAATACTGATCACACACAATAAAATCAAGAATGTTAAGACAAAATGATAGTCGTTTGGCCATAACTTGTAGATCATGATCATGAATGGTCAAAGCTTACCAACAATTCATTTTTGAACGATAATCGAATGATTTGATCAATTGATGGAACACATGATCAGCGTTCCACAGCAATCGTACACACCATGAAAAAAAGGGGACTGTCTTGAGGTCAATTCGTAAAACGTCAGGAAAAGGGTTTGTCCTGTATTTTTTTTACCAACTTTTGAATTGAATTCCTCTTCAACAAGTTGTAGGTATTTGATGTGAATTCCAAGGCGCGATATATTCATCAGCCATCATGGTGGCGGTGATTCTCGACCGGACCTGTTAACCATCATCATCAGCAACATCAGAAGATCCATTATAATTATATTCTTGATCGTTGATCAGAACAAGATTTGGCCTTTGAGACTTTGAATTTCACTTTCTCTCTTCCTCTTTCTACTCCTTACTTCTTATTCGATGTATGATGATCACGAATCATCTTCACCAAAAGCTATCATCATCATGAATTTTTCTTATTCTTTTATCCATTATATATACCTTTGAATATGAACACACACACACACACATGTATATATATAAATGTTCCACTGAAAAGTTCATTTTTCACAAGCCCATTCATGTTACTGGCTCACTTTCTTGACCGTTGACAACCAAATATTAAGGCCATTTTTCCAATATGAATGGAGTGCCTGATGGTCACTTGATCAATAGCCATTCTGGTCATCATCATGATGATGATGTTGAAATATTTTTTGAAAGCGGAAAAAGTGTAGTATGATATAGTATGTATATGAGATACAGTTTTCCGGTGTGAAACTGACAATTGGAATTGGAATAAGTGACCTGATATTCAGATCATTCAGATTGATATGCGTGAAATGAAGACATGATGACGATGATGATGATCGAACTTGATCGGTGTATTCAGTTGATCATGTTCCACATCTGAATGAAGATCAAGTGTGTGTGTGTATGGTGCTTAGATGTTATCATTTACCGAAGACATGTTCACCATCATCATTTAAATAAGAATGTGTATACAGTGTATATACCTTCATGGGGATGATTCTTGGAGAAAAAACCCTGTATCTATCGAAGAATGTGATGATGACGAAATTTAAAATTCATATGACATAATGATGAAAGTAATTATCATCATTCATGTGGAAAAAGAGTCCAATAATAGGCAATAGATTCAGATGTAGAGAAGTTGGACCAAAGTGTGATCGAAATCAAACTTTTATGACTTTCAGTTTTTATTTGCTGTTAAACTGTAATTTAAGAGAGAAGAAAAAGAAATTTAAAAGACTGATCAGTCGATTAGAATTCAGTATCAAGGAAAAGAATCTTTTTGACAAGGATGGATGGCAAGAAGAAGAGTCAGATTTGTCATCACTTTCATCATCATATTCCAATTCAGTATGACATTGCGATTATATACGATTCATCAGCCACTCTCCTCATGATTAGCTACAATTTTCTAATGAGCTTCATCATAAACACCAAGATTTAACTCACATTCCAAGTGTATGTGATTGAAAATGCTGGAACACTTGGAATCGATATTTGAAACATTTGATTGCTTACACCCAAATTGAGCTTAATCACTTAATTGGTCATTTTTTCGAATATGACTTTATCCCATGAAAGTTTAATTTTTCCTCTTTCTCTCTGATTTTGATTCAAATCAATTCGAAATATTTAGCGCTTGATAATTTTCTTGCACTCTATTGAAATGAACTTCCCAGAGTGATAATTTATCTCACTTCCAACTTTCCTTCAGTTTTGTTCAATCAGAAAGTTCCAAATTAGTTTTTTGCAATCAGCAATAACTTGCCTCTGGAAATTCCTGTGGAAATGTAAGAGTATTTCTCGGAAAACCGAGTTCTGATTACAAGAATCCCAAATGATTACCATCATTAATTCACTCAAATCGAAGCACAACAGCAAGATCATCATGTATCTATCAGTTTTGTGGAATCTTGTTCTCTGTTGCTAATCGAATGTATTCTTGAGTGAGAATCACAATTTTTTCAACCCAAAATACAGGATGGTAACAAGAATGATGAGAATATTTTTTGACATGATAAGTACCACTAACACCCATTGATCATCAATGGAAAGTGTCTTGTATACTCATGCCATGGTGACCTTTAAACGTCAGAGCATCTCAACATGAAGCATCTCAGCCATTCAAATTATATCCTCTTTTCCGTACACATACACATACACATGAGAGGAAAAAAACAACAGAGAAACTAGTTTTTTTTATATTCTATAAAAAGAATTCAAAACCTTCCCAAAAGATAGTTGATATGTATACACGCAATTTGAGATGCTGTCCTCCTCTTCCATTCTCTTTCCTTTTTCTCTCTCTTTTATCCCACCGAAACGCCTCCAGGGCAAACGAAAGAAAAAAGTTCGTTACAACGAACTCAACTCAATATTCCTGTGGTCAAACGATATATCAAATATCGTTCCATCCCTCCTCTTACAATTCGATACCTTTACTGAAAATCTCTCTCTCTCTCTCTCTCTCTCTCTCTCTCTCTCTCTCTCTCTCTCTCTCTATCGGTGGTGTTCTTTTCCCATTGATACTCTCTTACTCATCATCGAAAATTTTCTTCTAAATGATAACCAACTTCAATTATCATCTGTGTTCTCATGGCAAATGCACCTCCATCGGAAACACTCCTCACACAATCAGAATCAAGAATCGCGTGAAGCTTGAATGGAAAAAGTGTGAGCAATCAATGGACTGGTCTGATGATGAGTTGAAAAGAGGAGAAGAAAGAGAGAAAGAAAGATGTATAAGTATTGAGGAGAAAAGGATGTAAGCTGAAGAGGGAGGAGAGAGAGAAAGATGTGAATTTGAATTATCAACATCTTCTTGGTGAAAACATTTGACCAGTTCCTTTCACTCCCTCTTTCTTCATACTCTTTCATGCAGCTTTTCTTTTTTTCTCTTTTTTCTTTTTAACTGGTTTACCTTGATGATGATTGGTATCTTAGGCATCAACAAAGTTCATTAGATGATATTTTCAATTAGATGTCACGCAAATAGTGAGATAGAGAAAGAGAAAGTGGTGAGAATCTGTGGAACAGTAAATGATCTGTATTCAAACGTGAAAGTTGATTTCGACAACACCATTCACATTCGTTCCCAAGTAGCATTGAAACATGATCTCACTTGGCTATGGCCAACTCGATGAATATTTACCACAATTTAATGATTTATAAAATAATGATAATGATTCGAGAAAATCAATCAGATGAACACTCTCAGGATATTTGTTTCCTAATGTCCCCAAGTTGAGTGTACTTTGTAAAGGGAAAAAGGCCTGATGTGTATTGAATTTTTATGTGTGAATTTCAATTTTCGATTCAAATTTTCTACTCTCTGTCGCACTAATGGTCATTACACGAAGTTTTCAGCCGGTAGCAACAGCAGTACACAGGAAAAGTGACCACTGTTAATGGCCACTACATTTCAGACTATCGTCATTATCAATGATAACAACTTGAGTCCATTGGTCAGTACTAGTAGCCTTCATTCTGAGAGTAATCAGATATATACATACATTTTGGTCAGCTCCAAGTTCCAAGTGCTGAGGTGTTGAGAAGTTTGAAGACTTAGCAAAAAGAATGATTCACTTGTCTTAAATATTGATGATACTTGGTCATTTGAAACTCTTTCTCATGTAATTGGAAGCCAAGCCTTGATAAATTCGAAACCATCCATGACATGGAAAAATATTCATGAATACTCCAATTCAAATGCTAACACACAATATATGTTCACTGAATTTTTCAAGTCCAACATCTTTCCACTTGACACACACTATCATTAAGGGGCCGATTGTTTTTAATCACTTTTTCCTTTTCTCTTCTCCTTCTCATTACAGCTAATATACGATTATGTGTTCCTGAAGATTTAACCAAGGATTGTCATACTATGGCCAATCTTTTCCCAGGCTTGATCACTTGTGTACCAGCAAAAGACAAGTAAGTTCATCATGATGAATTCTTTTTGGTTACCTTTATCATCATTTAAAAAATTCGAATGCACAAGAATATTCGAAACACGCATCATTTCGTGTAAGTGTGTTTGTGTGTTTCTTTTTGAGGAGCAAAATTTTGGCGGCAAAATTTTGTTGTGTGTGTTTGGATAAATGTTCTGACATGACAGAATATTTTCAGTGTACAAAAGATTGTTTTTTGGAAAACTATTTTCATGGTCTTGCGTGATGCTGATAGATTATAATGATGAAAAATACCCTACGACATACTTTGCTTTTGATGATAATCCCTACGCACTGTCTGGTATGTGTGTGCATTTTGTAGGATAAATGATAAGATGAGATTAGTTGAAAAGATTCAAGTGACTAACAAGATGATGATGATCAAGAATGTTTGTTCATTGAGAGATATTGAAAAAGACAGAAAAAAAATGGCAAAGAGAACACATTAATCTGATTGTCTACACCTACTCGTGATCATTTAATATGATGAAAATAACATTGTGTACATGAAGAGAAGGAATCATTGAGAATCTTCTCTTGATCGAATGATAATGGTGATGATATATTGGGAATCAGTATAATGTTTTCACCATTATTTGTGATTAGATAGGGAAAAGAAATGCGAAGTCAGTATTGTGTAAAAAATCTTACGACTCTTGAAACAAAACCCAAGATAGTCGATCAGTTTGATGGTTATTTACTGTTATTTACTTTCGCTCTTTCTTTCTTCTCATGAAAGTCCAATCTTGTCATCATTCAGATTATGATAATCACAATGACAATCTTGATTATAAAAAGTCATTCAATAGTCGATAATGTTAAAAGAGTTGGTCAAACTCATTCGATATTATTCCTTATTCTTTTTGTGTATATGCGTTCCCCTGAAATCACTAAAGTTGGATGCTTACTACTAAAAGTTTTGTCTTCTTCTCCTTCAAATGTGGGTTGAATAAAGTACTTTCCCTAGACCAGTAATTAGCCTTGAGATGTCAAGTAGTCAAAGTATGGAATGTTTATGAGACAAAAGGAATCGAGAATCGATAATCGATAATCGAGAAGGAAACAAAAAAGAGTTAAGGAACTTGGCAAGATAGATTGAAGATGGACAGAAAGAGAAAGGCCAATATGAGTGGTCAAACGTGTTTGAGTAAAATTTTAGTGGATTCATTCCATCTCATCTATTGATGAATACAATACAAATTTTTCGAAGCCATTATTTTACAATCGATTCATTCTCTCTCTCTATCTCAACCTCAATCATCAGCATTCCGAATGCTACTGGCTGGGATGATGAATTCCTCTTGGTGTAGACTACTGACCGCTTCCGAATAATTTGATAGTGATTCATGCTCACTTTTATGCAACAATAATCGATTAAAAAGGGTGAAAAAATTTGATAGCCCAGCTCATATACACACTTTAATTCCTGTAATTTAGTTTTTGGGAAGAAGAAGAAGATTTTTTTTCCACTCTTCATCTTCCTCCTGCTTCTTCATATATTCTACCTGAAATGATAATGATGAAAGAAAAGTGGAGAAAAAAAATTCCACCCTGAAATGATTGGAATCAGGATGAATCAAGAGAGAGGAAAGACATGATAATTTAGACTGATTGGCTTTGGAAGATGAGATCAGTTTCATGTTTCACCGGTTTGTGAGTATTGCTATTGATACATGGCAATATTTTGGCTGACATGATAAAATATGTTTGCAAAACATATACATATTGAATGTGGCAACATGAAAATTGTATCCGAAAATTGGTGAGGAATGAGATTCATTCACAATTTTATCATCATCTCACTTTTCATATTTGCAATCATAAGCGGAAGCTCATGAATCAGAATAATCAAAGTTTACCATCGATGAATGAGAAAAGGAAGAGTTACAGAGAAATGATTATGATGAAATACCGTGTGGATGATTCTGATAGTAAACTATCAATTTGTGTGAATTGTTAACAATACTCACAATTTATCTTTCATGAGCCTCCATTTGAGTGAATTTTTTTCTCGAAAGGACAATCTCGATCTGAACCAGTCAATTACTATGCAGAGCTTAATATTTATCTGTTGAACTTTAACATGGATATGGGTGATATTTGATGGCATCAATTGTCGAAAGATGAGGAAAAAATATTATGAAAAAAGCTCATCAAACTGATCAAGTTTATCGATCAGATGAACTCAATCGACGCTTTTGGTACAAGCAATTTGATTGAAATGAACTTCTTATCTTTCTTCTGGGACATCAATTTTGTAGAAATTAATCCAGTTGTAAAAGCTCAATAAAATCAATCAAAATTCATCAATTAAGATGAAAAATTCAGGATGATCATTATACAAAAAACTTTTTTCCTCCAACATTCTGATCCTGAAAGGGAATTAATTTTTTCCTCTTCTATTGTTTCAATCAACAGATTTGCATGTATGGGCACAATAGCTCGTGGTGAAGCGGACACAATGAATGTTGACCCTGAAGATCTTTACTTAGCTGGATCAATATTCGGTTTGGAACCATTTTTGATGGAAGAATATGATAAAAGTGAGTGTGTAAACTGATTATCATTTTGAAATAATAACTGTAATCCTTGCAATTAATCAAAATTTCTCACTTTTGCAGGACGATATCGATATGGCGCCGCTGTTTTGATTCCCAAGAACAGTGATATTGTTAGAATTTCTGATTTAAGAGGCAAGACATCATGTCACACCGGCTATGGTCGAAATGCTGGCTTCTACATGCCTCTGGGAAATCTAATCAACCAGAGAGTTATGCAACGTGATTGCAGAGGCTTACTTCAAACTACTGAGAACTTTTTTCATCGAAGTTGTCTTCCTGGTCGATGGTCAAAAGATCCTCTGGTAGATATGATGTTGAGTAAGTATGCATATCCTGGTGGAGAAGAGAGAGAGATTTATAATCAGGAAAAATGTTATCATCTTTAATGGGGGGTATTTCATCATGAAGATGACATTGGAAGTAATCAGAGTGATGACAGAAATGACGTCTTTATATTGATATGGAAAAAAAATTGCTGATTCGGGAACATAAGTTAGGAGAAATAGACAATTCTAGATAGGATAAGATGAATTTTCATGATAATGTTGAAGAGATTACACATGGTGAGAGCTTGTTTTTCCATACCAATCGAAAATAATGCCAATGTTCGAATATGAGCCTTAATGGTAATGAACTTTGTATATTAAAATGAGAGAGAGAGATTCCATACGTTCTTCATGGTGTTGATCATGAAACTCGAATACATACAGATTCACTTGCCTCACCCACAAAACCGCAAGCAATTAAAAACGCTAGACAAGCTTATAACTTGAGGTTATCCGTTGGGTGGTGAGTATGAATATCAGCCTCTGATGATGATAAATATTTTTTCATCTCTCTTGGTATTCTGGCCTGATAATGTTGGGCGTTGTGGAGGACGATGTCTTTCTCTCTCTTCTCATATGAGCATCATTATTTTTTTTTTCGAAAATTTTTGTTATCAAAAAAATTTTCATGATGTTAGTGGAAGTTTACGAATAGAGTGATCAAATGACACACTCGAAAGAATTTCGGGAATCTGAGAGTATCTGAGAAAAAAGGAATCATACCAAATGTCTTTTCATCCTTCAACTCGACAAACCATCTTGATGGAATGATATTGGACATCTTGTTAGATGAGAGAAAGAAAAAATTATCATCAACATTATCAAATTTTGTTCACCCAAGATGCTGTTCAAGTGTATGCACATCAATAGACTGAATCTTGATGTAATGTTATCCAAATGAGGCAAATGAGGTTGGTAGGCAAAATTAAGCAACGGTTGCCAGTTTAGTAATGTACATCGAATGATGTACAAGGCGAACAGTACCTATGCTGTATGAATGTTGAAACTAAACAGTAGCTCATTCTATTGATAAGTGTGAAGTAAAAATGACAAAAGCATAAAAATAGTCTCGGAATAGGGTACTGATAGATAGATAGATGATTTGCATAAAATTTTTGGATTGATTGAACAGAAGGTCTTTGAATATGCAAAGAAGAAAGAAAGAAAGAAAGAGAGAGAGTAAGAAAAGTAAAAGTCGAGGATAAACTTGTCAAATTCATGATAGTGGGCTTTAAAGATGAGACCTTGGCGCCAAAATACTCGGGAATCAGTATTCATGATTATTATTTCAAATCAACCGATAGCATATCGATAATTTTCCATGGTTTTTTCGCTGAGGATTTATGTGTGTCTGATTTATTTTTCCCTCTCTTTTACACTTAAACTCAGTCTCTTCTTGACTGCTTTTATCAATCTTTTTCTTCATCTTTTTCTCCATCTTCCAGAACGTAAGCATCCCAAACTATGTGCACTATGTAAGGATCCATCCACCTGTTCAGCAACCGATGAATATGCTGGCTATGAAGGTGCTATCAAGTGTCTTATCGATGGACGAGGACAGGTTGCATTCACAACTGTACAGGCAACCATTGAATATTTTAGCAAAACATCACAAGATTTGGTGGATGATTATCATTTTCTATGTCCCAATGGTGAAAGACAGAAGGTCAATTCAAATGCATGTGATTGGGGAAGACGGCCCAACAATGCGTGGATTATACGGCCAGATAGGCTGGAGAGTAGAGGTAAGATTAGGAATCAAGAATTAATCTATTATTGAAACTATCAGAATCAATAATATGAATACTTATACACTACTCTTTCGATGTTTCCACAGCCAAAGAGCGAACTTATTTCTACAACTTTTTGGAACAAATTCATTTTCGAAATAAAGTAACTCCTACCAGACCTTTCCCGCCAGTATGGTTTGACAAAGTGCTTGTGTCCAGTTCAAATGTCACACAGATATTGAAAGTTTCCAGAACTACTGGACGAGATTCTGTTACCTATAGCGAATATTTGGGTTAGTTTTTGTAACAAAAAAATGCCCCTTTTCAATACGTCAAAATATTTCCAATTCATATCATTTCCATTTTTCCCGTCACTTACAGGAGATTATCTGAAATCAATCCAAATGGGTTCTTCATGTAGCAAGAAGGTCATTCGAATATGTACAACATCCCAATCGGAACTTTTCAAATGTCTTGATCTACAAAAAGTGGCCATATCTCGTCGAATTACACCCGAAATACGATGTGAAAACCCAGGATATTCATTAGAAAGTTGCCTGAAAGCAGTTGCCGATGGTGTAGCTGATATTGTCAGCCTAAAAGTGGGTGACTACTATCGAGCAGCACGATACATGGGCTTAAGAGCAATTGCAAAAGAGCGGAACAATCATTCCGATGTATCATCTTATGCGGTTGCTGTAGTTCGAGTTCCCAGCGAGACAGTCACCTTGGAAGATCTTCGAAATGCTACCGTTTGTAGTACTGGTTTTGGTGATATTTCCGGTTGGATAGCACCAATTGGACGATTAATTCAACAGAGGCTGATTTTCAAGGAGACCTGTTCACGATCTCGAGAGGTGTCCGAATTTTTCCGATCAGGCTGTGTACCTGGTGTAGGTGATTATCGATACAATGTCAATGTTTCTGGTGCCGATGTTTTGTGTCAAGCGTGCTCAGGAGATCAGAAAGGTTCACATATATGCGAAAAATCAGCATCCGAAATGTATGGCGGTGAAGCTGGAGCATTCCGATGCCTGGTAGAACGTCGAGGTAGCGTTGCATTTGTTAGCCATACAACTCCTCTGGCATATACTGATCGAACATTCCTCAATTCTTCCGAATATTGGGCTGCAAGCTTACGATCAGATGATTTCCGGCTACTGTGTCGACAGGGTGGCCAAGCGATGTTGAGTGATTACGAAAAGTGTAATATGGCCCAGATACCATCGCGATTTATTGTCACCCGGGAAGATATTGGACATGATAATTACACTGAATTGGTCCACTTTTTGACCACTTTAAGTGATACATTTACCAACAAGGCACGATATTCATTTAAATTGTTTGGTAGTGAAGATGGTGAACATGATCTACTGTTCGGTGATACTAGTAGCTCCATCGTTGCTGTTGATGAGGAGACTGATTATACTGATCATTTGGGCAATTTTTTGCCAATTGTGAGAAATATGGATCCGGTTGCTTGTGAAAATTATGCCACTGGTTTGGAATCACGATCTCTATTTTCAACATTGTTCATAATTTTACTTCCATATTTTGTGACTCATTTGTTGATTAATAATAATAATGGTTCTTGAAAGTACGTGTGTATTTCTTGTGGAAATGCAAATGAGCTTTTGAAGTGAGATTTCAAGAATAATAAAAAGAGAGGGAAAAAAGAATATTCTATGTTGCCAATTGATAATGGAAAAAATCTCTTGGAATTTTGTGAATAATTTACTATATATCATATTCATTGTACTTTTTTTTCCTTTTATCCTTAATTCATATTTTCATCATTTTTTTCGTGTACTTTTCAATTGATATGGGAAGAAAAAAAATCAAGTGCCTACAAAACAAAGGTCATTCTTACATCTTATTTATCATTTCTTTAACCACTATTTTATAGACCCAATAAAAATTGTCAAAAATTAATTTTGTCTATTTCAAAATATGAAGCTCCGTACCTTGAGGAACATCAATTTATTTGAGTGCAAAATTATTTTTCAGAATACTCACATTCTTTCTAAATTTAATTTAAATTTTCTTTTTTATCAAATCAAAATGCCAATAGAGGTTATCTTCTCGGTTGAAAATGCCCCCTTTTTGTAATATTTTTGAGAAACAAAAACCATAAATATCAGTCCATAGATATAAATCAATGTGCATCCATATTGCATCCATCCAGTTGCATAGAGTCCTAAAGCATTACAAAAATTGACTCTCGATGGTCTCTGATTAAATTAAATCCCTTGCTCGAGAGCCTTGCACAAACACAAGGTTTTCAAAGGTCACTCCATAAGTTGGATAAAATTTCCCTACGATTATTATTCACTTTGACCTATTAAATCAAACAACACTCAAGATATCGAGATTATCCATTTTCCTGCTCTTGCTGTCATCAGCATTCTTTAATTAGATCTAATCCCAAATTGGGACAACTTATCGGAGCATATTCAAAAATCAATAGAATCAAAAAAGAAATCGAAAGTAGACCAATTTGCGGCCGAGAAAAAAAGAAGATCAATCTAAATGGTCAACTTTGTGTGTTATGCAGTCTGTCATTCATACGTATTGGCAATGTTATCAAGTGTTATTTTGCTATTTTCAGTTCATACATCCACAAAAACTGATTCATTTCTATGAATAGTGCTTACGATCGAATATTTGATGATTGAATACACAGAGAAAAAAAGAGAGAGAGAAATAGAAAGAGAAAGAGAGACCTTTTACTGTGTAGTGATAAAATTTGCTTACCTTATCAGATGTGTGTATGGAACACATATATATTCAAGGGAGAGAAAGAGAAATTGTTTCTTCATTCATCTGTGTTAATATCATATGAGATGATGATTTTCATCAGATGAACACAATGAAACTGATGATGAACGGGAGTTACTCACTTATCGGTTAGATAGCAAAGAGAGGAGTTTTATGGACTTCCAGAGTAACTTGCTTCTGTTTCCTATTTCATCATCATCTTGTCATCCACAAAATATTTTGTTCCCACAGTCTTCTCACAACTAGCCTACTTACATCGAAAGAATATGCAAACGAATCACATTTTTATTCCTCTCATTAGTTTCATCCTAATTATTAATAGTATATGGTGTTCGCCTGGTAAGTTGTGCTCGATTGTTCTGATAGAAAGATAACGGTAAAAATTTGATTTGTGGAAATGAATATTTTTTTCTCTACCATCTTCAGTTCGTAGAAAAGAAGAGACTGATGAAGTGTCCAAGCCTTTGGAGGATGCCAAATTTTTTCTTGGAGACATTCTACTGACACAACATAATAGTTCTGATTCAAGATCGGTAAGTCGATAAAATGAACGATAGAAAATTCTTGGATCTTGAAAATTTGTTTCTTTGATTGATTTTTTGATCTCTTTTTCCTTCCATCCTTGATAGTCTCTGGTTTTCCGGAATGCTATGAAAGTAGATGATAATTTGTGGTCTTATGCAACGATTCCAATTGAGATTGATCCAATTTTAAGTGAGTCAATTGTAGCTTATTATGTTGATGAAGATCACAGCATCAAGAAGATGAATGAAATTTAAATTCTCATCTTTCATCTCCTCCAGACGAAAGGATCGGAAGCCAGATTGTCTCAGCCCTGGAAGAGTATCACATGAAGACATGCATACGATTTGTCGAAAGGAATGGAGAACGTGATTATATTCGATTTATTTATGATGAAGGGTGAGATTGATTTGAATTTTCTTTCCCATCGTTTGGAACTTATCATCATCTTTATGCCAGATGCTACTCATCTGTTGGTCGAATCGGAGGCATGCAAACGGTCAGCTTGGGAAATGGTTGCCATTGTCGTGGGACAATAATCCATGAACTTATGCATGCTCTAGGATTTTATCATGAACACAATCGTTCTGATCGTGATGATTATGTTGATATTATTCAGAAAAATATAAAGCCAGGATTGGAATCAATGTTCATCCGATTGTCACCAAGAGAAAATCGGCTGTTAACTCCTTACGATTATGGTGAGTAATTTTGCTCTTTCCCTCTCTCTCTCTCTCTCCCACATTCCAAGCTATTAGCATCATGAATTTGAAATATTTTTCTCTCTCGAAGTCAGATTAACTGAACTTATACACACATACATAAATCGTAGTTAAGGAAACATGTTGTCGAACAAGTTTGAATCGAAGGCCATGAATGAAACCAGTTGATTCAATCGTCCCTTGATAACTCATATTCACAAATACCAGCATTCCAATTATCATTGACATTCACTAGATCTCAAAGAAATATGTATAATCGATAATAATGATAATAACTTTTTTCCAATGTAAATCAAACAGGTTTCAAAGGAAATGATTCAATGAGCAGCAATTAATATACTGTCAGTTAACCAATCACTATTGGCCTAGACCATTTTTACAAGCCTTTCACGTTAGTTTAGGTTTGATTACGAAAAAAAAACGAGGCCAGTCCAGCTAGCTAGATGACCAAATGAATACTTTGACTTTTTGTCTGACTTGATTCAAGCTCATGATCAGATATAAATCGATTTATGATCAATTTTTGATGCTTCCTGGCGAAGATTTCGCTTTTCCTCTTATTACCCAAATTTTTCCTCTTAAATATCTGGATTCTTCCTCTTCCTTAGATTCGATTTCCCATTATGATGGAGGTGCTTTTGGTAATGGAGGTTCGCAAACGATGATCCCGAAGGATCCAAATGCTAAACTAAAGCATCCATGTGACAAAAATGAGCTATCTAATTTGGACATGGAAAAGTTGAATGGTCTTTATCAGTGTGATAAATGATCAATGTCCCCACATTATCACAATATTGAAATTGATTGTTCCATAAGATTGAATGAATTCATCAGTTATTGTCACCAGCATGGCTATGTAAGCTTATTACTCATATGCATATTTTTCTGAGAGAAAAAGAAATATCAACCACTACTTACATGAATATTTTTATTGATACCTCTATTGATGATTACTTGATTATTTTTCACACAATCAAAATACTCCGTGCTGTTGGCCTGCTTCTTGATTGGGAGTGAATTGATGATGAAATTCAGCAAAAAGTTGCGAAAGAAAACAACAATCAATCCAAGCTATCAGATACATACATCACACACAGTATAACAATCTGTAGGCTAATGATAAACGAAAACTTGCGATGATAAACGAGCTAAACAAGGTTAAATACTTTGAATATGAACGCTTAACTAATGGTATCAGAAAGTTTTCCCTCACAAAGCTTGCTCTACCAAATGAAAGTGGAAAAGTGAAAGAGTGATGAAGACGTGAAATATAGATGAATGTCAAGCAGCGAGTAGAGAAAAATTTGGGCTTTAATAGAGTTTATGGATTAAATATTCATGCCTTAACAGCGTGTATAAATGAATCCAGACGAATTGTCCATACAAAATAATGGACAATGAGTAATGAGAGATTCAATGAGATTGAAATGAGACTTGTAGAGCTCAGATTAATGGTGTTAAGATATGTGTGTGTGTGTGTGTGTGTGTGTGTGTGTGTCTATCGGGAAAAGTGTCCCAAGAAACATTCACTTATAAAAAATTGGTAAGATAGGAAAAGAAAATGTCAAAACTTTAGAGCTCAAAGGTAAATAGTAAGAAAATTTTTTCACCTCAAAAAGTAGTAAGTATTGCAACATATACACACACACAAAGAACGACATTCTCTTCTGGCTCCTCAAAATAGGGAGAAAAAAAGATGATGATTATGATACTGATGATGATAATGTGATCACCTGGTGTTGATTCACCTCAGGGAGGGGGAGGCTACAGATGAGGAAGCTGGATGATGAAATTTTCTATCTCTAATGCAGGTCTACTGAAGCGTTGTCTGATTTAAGATGAGGAGAAGAAGAAAAAGAAAGGTGCAATGCTTTAAGGAAAAGATGTCTGTTTAAGAAAGAATGTTGAATATTAAATTCTCTCTTTTTGGCTTTCAGATTACCAGAAAAACCCGTTATTTTTACGTTAGTGGTTTACTTATATTTTGAGCATAGAGGGGTAAAGAAGATAGAGTAAAGAACAGATTGAGTGAAGTAGAAAGGAAAAGAAGAAGAGATGATAATTTTTCAATGTTTTGATGAGATGAAGAAGAAGAAGAAGAAGAAGAAGAAGAAGAAGAAGAAAGTTCAGCTCCAATATTGACTATTGACTTGATTAACTCGGTATGTAATATTGAGATAATAGCAACAAATGATGACTATGTTGAACAGGGCGAATACACACTCGTAGATGGGCAGTAATCGAGGAACACAACACGATGATTGAATTAATATATACAATCCATGAATAAATAAAGCACCAAATTCCATTAATCGGAGGGTGAATATGAACTTTTTCCACCAACGTCTGGTCTTGAGATCTACACTTGCCGACAACAGTGTATTGTGGCCAAATATGAATACACCAACTAGCAAATCAATTAGTGGATAAAAAACAACCACATTACCGGGATACTTTTTCAATCCAGTGTATATTAGGCCAACATTTGCAAATGTCCGAAAAATTTCGATCAAATGAACGTAGCGACGCTTTTTCATCAATATATACATAACAGTTTCCAAACATTCCAATATTTTGGCCCAAAAAAATATGTGAGCCACATATACGGCAAAAAGTGATTTGATATCTTTGGTTAACAGATCAACCGGTACACATGTCCACGATGCGGTACCAAAACTGGTGGTCCACAGGGCCAATATAAAGCCAACACCATGAACACCAAATTGATAGCCATTATATATAAGCATATGTGGATACAAATCAAATGGTGGCCGAAATCTCATCCATTTTGGTCCGATAACTTTCACAAAATAATAGTATACCAAAAATAGTAAGGCCAATTTTTTGGCCGTCTCATGACCATCATTTTCACTGATCAACAATCGTAATGAACTTTGTTTATCTAAATCATCGATGGACATGATGATTCACAACAACAACAACAATCAAACAAAAACCACAACCACAACGTGTATCACTTGGGATGAAGTTCCAACCTAAAAGTTGTAACTACGAAGTAAATCAATTGGATTGCATCATTGCCCATAAAACCTTGATAAACAAGTTGATCTGAAGGATGGTGCAAAAGAATGGAAAAAAAGGAGAAGAATTAAGATCAATCTTGACTATTATCATCAATTGAATTGTATTCAACTTGACCATAAAACAAAAGCATTTCAAACGAACGATAATGTACACACACAACGATCAAGCAACCTCGACCCATTTCAATAGGAAGAAAGAAAAGTTACTCACTTTATCCATAAAGTTTACCAACAGAGACTTTCCACTCTCTCTGCTCTTCAGACTTTGACTATGGAAAGTGTTTCAATATGCATAACTAAGCAGATCTGAAATAAAAATAAACAAACACAAGATTATAGCCAAAATTGGCAAAATTAGTAAAAGTGTGTCATTAAGTGTTGTTGAGAAAAGTAAATGAAAAAGAGAGAGAAAGAGAAAGACAAGAGCGAAGAGAAAAACTTGAAAAAGTCAAAACCCGATCTGGTAACGCGGGCTATTTGAAGAGTTGCAGGACAAGATGTAGGAAAAGTTCTGAAAGATGAATTTTGAATGAGAAAATAAAAAATGTACCCAAAATATCGTGAATCGTTCGAACGAAACTATTACGTCGTAAGCGAAATTCGCTCAGGGCAAAGTGAGCCAAGTGTTATGATAGGAAGAGGTTTTCTCTTGATTGAGTGAACCTCACACGTTTGGGAACCATCTATGGACACTTTGTGAGTGTAAATGAATCTCGGAGTAACTATTTTGAAAATACAGACTTTTTTTTCTTATTAGACTCATTTTAAACTTTTTCGAGTATAAATCCTATAATCCTTCCTCTCAATTTATTGAAAGCTTGGCGAAAACACTAGCTTTAGTCCAAAATACATTCCAATAAATGTATGTGCACGCACAATCGATATGAATTTTATTCAGCTTCCAGTCATCATTATTTGAGAAGTTAATACTTCTTTGATATAGTCTTGTTTCAATTATTCAGCTACACGAGTTTAGAGGAAAAAATGCCTAGAGGCCTTATTTTCAAACAGGTATAATGTGATAGTTTCTTGCTGGAAGAATTTTGTTCTCAGAACCATGAGGCTAGTCGCAGTGGATCAGAATTTCTAGAGGCTATCAATATCGGGGTGGTTAATCAAAGGCTGAATGCTAAGAGAAACGCTCAAAAGAGAGATTCTAGGACAAATCAAATTAATCTCAGCTAAAATTAAAGATTAAAGAAGTTTTGATTTGAACTCAACTCAGAGGGCTGAGAACCAGAATGCATCTGAAAATGTAGGTATGATGATCAACATCATCGACAGTATTGACAGAATCCGTGGAACTGGAAGTGGCTAAGATCAACTGATCCTGATCAAATTGATAGCAAGATTTCATTGGCACCTGAATAAATCAATGTTTTCTGTACTTCTGTATTGCCTTATCAGATAAAACCTTGAATATTCCTTGTCAGGGATGGAATGTTCTAGTAGAATTTGATTACTAAAAATGGAGCTGTACTGAAATATTTTTGCTTTCATTCCATCAGTCATTTTGATTTGTAAAGATGAATACAACTATAGTCACCGATTTCACTTTTATCATATATCACTAGAATAATTATTTCAATAGAGTTAATATTTCATTCGTAGTTCATCACCCCTACTTGGATCTCAATTGTTGGAGTTTAAGGTGAGTTTTATTCTCCGGTAAAAGTTCCATGTGATGGGTTTATGATAGGACTGAGGGGGCTCCACAAAAGTTTGATTATCTTAGCAAGATTCATTCATCTGAGATATAAAATTTCTAGACCAACTTCTGATTGAAGTTTTTTCGCTCCAATCAACAATCTAGTTCGAAGGATGATTGTAGTCTAAAACATGCCCTGAATCTTCTCACGTTCAGTAGATAATCTAGAAAGTTTTAGAACGATAGAATAATAGAAGATAAACTTTTATTCCTAAATCAGATGCGAATGTCTGAAAGAATCTTATTAGTAAATGGAAAGACTATTTCGATTTGGTGTCACCATGACACCCCAACAAGTCAGGAACCAGTATTCGAAATGCGTCAAAATGCATTGTGTGTAAGAAATTAATATATTAATGGTACTGTTTCTCAGTAATGTTCATATTCTTACATCACGATTCTAGAATTTTCATTGATCTCTCAGAAAGTTGACTATTTTTCCTCTTATGTCAAACTTACAAGATGCATCGATGATTGTTTTTTGGTGCCTCGAGCATTTTCATTACGTCTTGTGAGTCCAATGTTCAGGCTATACCATTGTTAAGCAAAGCGATTATCGTCACATAACTACCACAGAGATGTCCACTTTGATCAAAGAGGGTGGTTCCTGTCTTCTCTTATGAAAAGTAACATTCCATTTGATGATCCTTTTGTGTTTTGTGTTTCACTCTGTTGACGTCTATGATGCATCTTCACTATAAAATAAAGTGTTTATCCGAAATTTTTTCTCTTTAAATAAGAATGAGGGAAAGAGTGAACGAAAGTTTTTCGTTAGTATGATGGTTGATATATTCGAATAAATTTTCAGTTGAAACTTAACTTTCTTCATTTTCATGATCTAAATCTTATGGCCACTTTCATCGTCTGATCCGGAAATGTTTACTCTCTCTCTCTCTTTCTCTCAGGTCACCAGAGCAGACTCACCTGAATCGGAAGTGAATACTCATAACTGATTTACAAGTTAAAGTTACTCATCACTTGTTATCAAGTCTGGTCAGTATAATAGTGAGTTTGTATTCTGCGATTCAAGAAAAATAGCTTGAAAATATCATCAATCATGAAAACCATTGAATCTGTTGCCCAGCCAAGCCAAGAACTAGTGAA
This sequence comes from Brevipalpus yothersi, assembly GCA_003956705.1. Taxonomy (NCBI): domain Eukaryota; kingdom Metazoa; phylum Arthropoda; class Arachnida; order Trombidiformes; family Tenuipalpidae; genus Brevipalpus; species Brevipalpus yothersi. The sequence continues at coordinate 260,005 of QZCP01000113.1, forward strand.
ATTTCGAAGTTTATTGAAAGAAAATGAATTTCTACAAAAATTCACCCTCAACGAAGAATATTTGTCCTTTTTTGTTCACCTGATGAAGGGTGATCATGAAAAGGCTGTGGAATACCTTATGCAACATATTAGTGTGATCAGATCAGTTCCACATGCTTTCCAATGGAGTGATAAAATGCGAAAAGTTCTCGAGTGTGATTTACATGTGGTCAGTAAATCACGGTGTCCAGATGGATCAGGATTGATATTTTTCCGACCAAAACAATGGAAACCTAAAGAGCTCAATATGATCGATATTATTCGAACTTCATTAGTTGCAATATATACGGAAATTTTAAGTGATGAGAAAATTCAAGAGAAAGGTTTTCATTCGATTATTGATTCTAGTGGAACCACCTTTTCTCAAGTGTTTTCCATTAGATTATCGGATATAAAGTGTTTCTCGACCATCGGAAATCATTCATCTCCAAATTTGATCAAGAGAAACAATCATATCTACACTCACAAAGTGATTGAGTTTGGACACAGTCTCATGAAGCCGTTCTTGAGCACTGAGTCTTATGAATCTTTCGCTTTCTATGCAAAAGATTTGACTGAGTTCTATCAACGTTATCCAAAGACATGTCTTCCACCAGATTTTGGCGGCTCTTTCACTGATGAATATACAGTTGATGAACGGTTGGCTAAATTTGAAAAATATCGCAATATTCTGGAGCCATTTTGGAATAGAATAATCATTGAAGAATAAATTCCAGAAAGATTGTAATAATTATTAAAAATAAAAATGAATTCATTTTCTGTTCATCTCACAAAATTTTCCTCATTAACTTGTGATGTTGAGCTAATAATCATGCAAAAACCTGGAAGATACTCGATAAAGGCAGAAACTGAGGACGTTTTATTTTTATTTTCGCTGAGATTTGAAGTAATAGTTCAGGTAGTTCAATTTTTTCTCATTAATTTCGAGAGAAAAGTAATATTCGAAAGTGATTGAAAATATATAAAAAGGAAGGAAGAAAAGCTATAGAAACTCACCTCATGAAAAAACTCCCTCTCAAAGTTCTATCAAAAGGAGATCCTTTCCTAATTATTAGTACCAATTAAAAAACACCAAAATAAGAAAAAAAGAAATCGCTTCAAGGTCCAAGAGTCAGAAAAAATTTGCTCGAAGTAACCCAAAATTATTGATTTAATTAGATTAATTAATTAATAATTTCATACCTTCAACTTATCGCAAAAAGATAGCAGCACATTTGTAATGTTGTGAAGTTTTCGTTTCCATATCAACAAAACAAGCAAGAATCAAGTTGAGAGAGACTCAACCAAAATCCTGAGTGCGTCAAGTTAAATTTTTGGGCATTTAAAAAAAATTTGAAACAACCATGATGAGATGGTCTTCTTCCGTGTTATTTCTCTGGTGCTATGCTTACGGCCATTATTGGCCCAATTATGTGGTGATGTCGATTTAAATTTTCTATTGGCTAGTTGAAGTGTGCTATTGAGGTTTCTCTCTCTTTTTGCTGATTCTTGCTGGGTTGCTCTTTCTGGGCGATTCGAGGATATACATACGCACATACACATCTATCGTGTCTATCTGCCTAAATGCATGTGCTTCATATGTGGTAGTGATGGGCGAGCCTTCTGAAGTATCGGTGACAACAAGTGAGGACGATGAAGATCTTAGTCTTCATTATAGTTCATCAACTGGAGTATTGCATGAAATATTTAAAGAACTTTCCGTTGGTAAAGATGGTTTTCTTAATGTTGATGAACTGTACGCTGTGTGTGAACACATCGGTATGCAATTGGAATCGGACGTCGTCGAACAGCTATTCGAAAAGCTTGACTACGATCGTGATGGACGGATCAGTTTTGAAGAACTTTTACAAGGATTTTTCGTGAGTGTTGTCTACTTTTTTTTCTCCCCTCTGTGTCTCATTCTCTATCTCTATCTTCATCTTCATCTTCATCCTCATCTTCATCCTAATCTCCATCCTCATCAAGATTGACTGTGAATCTCGTTACTCCTTTTCCTCTCTCTCTCTCCTTTCTCGTTATTCTGCCCCGATATGGGTAGCATCGCATTTTTTCGGAAGCTGAAGCAGAAAAAATGACAGTAGAAGTATATATATTTTTAAATGTGTGTGTGAGGTCAAATTTAAACACAAAATTTGTGTCCGCTAGTTGAAACTGGATTTCTTCGTGGTGATGTGATTATCTTTTCGAGAGTATGTGTGTGTGGTTAGGAGAGCATAACAATCGGTAGGGAACAACAACAACAACAACAAGCTGAATATTTTTTTCTCTCTTTCTCATTCTCTTTCTTCCTCTCTTACTACCTTATTCTCTTTCGGGGTGCTCATAAGAGAAGAGAGAAGAGAATGAACAACAGTAGAAACAGCCTTTTTGTGACTTGGTTACGGTCTACCTATCATGTGTACTGTACACTTTTATTATTGAATGAAAGATAGTAGTAGTAGTAGTATAGTTTTGCTGATCCAAGTAGCTCAATGATAGCTTATTCAAACGTTGACTACCTGACTTTTCATTTTCAATTTGATTTGAGTTCGCTTACACACACACACATACATACAGATTTTGAGAGAGAAAATGATAAAGTCATGAAAAGTGCGTAACTCTTTGAGGCCATCGATAGATGATTGGAACTCAAGTTTGGACTCTTATTTGCATTGTTAGCAAGTTTTTTTACTCTACTTTTTACGAACCTATTGCGCACACAAACACACACTCAAAAGTCTCCAAAAAATTTAGAGCACTCAATCGAATAAGTCCTCAATATCGGTTTTTTTTCTCTTCCCGCACTTGATTGTACTAACAAGACCTATCACTATAGCATCTTTGTTTCTGGAATGATTTGCACATGCATTCATTCCTATTGCATTCATTTCTCATGCATCTCATGGCAAATGCTAACATGAAGCTCACATATTCTCACACAGGAACATAATCGTACCAAAGCACGCGATGAAGATGTAGATACATTCTTCAAAAGTGATGTCAGTCCTCAAAAGATTAGCCCCAATACAAGTCAATACCTCCAGGCTCCTCAGGGTGGATATCCTGTGAAATCTGTTAAAGATAAACCGTCCAAATGCTCACTGGGAGAAGATGAAATAAGTGAAAAGCGAAGTAGTGATGATCAAGCTCTTAGTTCCATGTCTGGCAGCTATTTTCAGCTATTGGACCCATTAAATATTGGGTATGTATGGGAAATTCTTCCTGCTTTTTATGTTCTCATCAGCTATATTTTCTACCATCATAAAGCAACGAAATGCTATGATAAGATCATGTCTCTTATTCCTTCACTCTAATATGATCCAAGCCTCTTACTCTGTAATGTGTATCATTTCGCTCAGTTTCTCATCTTACCTCTCGGTATTGTACGACAGCTGAGGTGCAACTTAAGTTGTCACAGCTAATGAGTGATTCTATTTCATACCTCTCAATCTATTCCTTCACTTTGAAATCTCTTATCCAGTATTGGATGAGAAAATACAATACTGCATGATCGAGTTGACTGAGTTTTGATTGTCACCTTTACTGTTCCTGTTTTCACATGTTTTCTATTTCTCTATTCCCTGAAGCTATACGGACTTTGAAAGTATCGTCTCGTTGTGGGAATCTCTTGGATTTTCTAATGCAAGGAATATTTTGAAAGTAAGTACTGGCGTAATCAATCCCCTTGATTCACTTTGAATTGGCGCTCCCATGTCCTAAATTAATATATTGAAATGGTATTAATGGAATAATTCTCAGAGATTTTGAAAAATTTTAAGTTAAAATCAGATCAAATGGCTAGACTTGTTTTACAATTCAGCTTTACGAAACATGAATCTATGAGAATGCTTAAAGAAATGATTAATGCTTTGCACATTGTTTTGTTAGAAAATCTATTTCTGACTCAAGAAGATGATCAGGCTTCAATTTTCATTCGATCAACTAATAACCTATACAATGTCAGCTGCTACTTGATGACTGATTCAGACTGGTTTCGATGATTATTGATGTTTTTCTCTCAATATTTGATACATCATCCTCCCATTCTCGTTTCCTTATCAGTTATTATATTCCTAATTATAAGGAACCTGATAGATATCCATACTAACCTAGCTAACCTGGCTGATTTTGAATCAATTTGATTTGAATATTCATGATGGATAGAAAACAAATCAGAAAATTCGTTATTTGAGCTTCGACTTCATTATTCAGATCCGATTTTTTTCTGTCAGTAATTGATTATTTCAGCATTTCTTCATATTTTTCTGACTTTTATTCCAATTTTGTTTGGATCTTGATGGTGGGTATGTGAACCAATCCACTCATCGGAGTGCACTTGAGACTGAGTTGTGAATGATTGGAGAGATCGCTTTCAATCTAAAGCTCATCGAATCATCCAATTGAGAAATATTCTATTCAGAAGCCATCCAATAAAATATAATAGCTATCGTAAAATAGTTGAATTCTTATCAATTGACTGTTATCTTATTGGATTATTTTCTTAGAGTCTTGGCTTCGACAGAGGATCAAATCAAATCAATGTAAGAGATCTCTCTATCGTGCTAGAGGAAGAACTTTTTGGTTCCTTTTCGAAAGGCTCAGAATTGTTTCAAATATCGCTTGTCCTATTCCATCAAGAACTTGGATATGTCAAGTAAGTTCACCAACTGGATGATCTTTCCTCCCTCTCACTAGTTGTGGATGTGAGAAAACCCATTGTGAAGTGCGATGAACTTTTCCCTCTCTCAAATTGAGGTACTTAAGCATGGTTTCCAACACTAATACTTTTTTTCCACACTGTAAGATTCCTTTATGAGCAAATGAAAGCAGAGCGAGATCAATTGCGGTGTAATTTGACAGAAGCAAATGATCGTGCCGATCTTTTGGCTCAAGAGGTCGACGATCATCATGCTCAATTGGAAAAAACTTCCAAAGAAGAACTAACGTAAGTTTTTCATGCAATTTGGCTCCTTAACTAACATGATGATGAGATGGTGTAATGAAGTGATTAGTCATAATTTGTGAAACTGATGCATCATCTCAGACAGTGAAACGAATTTTATTTAACACCCTTTTATTCTCTCTTTATCAATCTAGAATGCTTGAAAAACGTTATCAAGAGCAGATGCATCGAGTACAATCTGAATTTCAATCAGAGAGGGAAAATTTATCCCAACAAATAATGAATCTCCGTAAAGAGCGAGCATCTGCCCAATCTATGGCCGTTGAAAATCAGATGAAACTAGAAAATATCATCTCTTCCCTCAAGGTGGTAAGTAGTGCTGCTCCCATTTAATTGTTACCTCACGATTTTGATGGTAAATATTTTATGCCTGTGGTAAAAATTTTTCAGGATAACTTGTCTCTGGAGAGAGAAGTTCAAGAATTAACTGATAGATTGGCTGAGGTGCTCAAAATGAATATTGAGCTTCAGCGAGAACTTGAAGAGTCTTATTGTATGAGAAAAAGAGTGAGTATATCTACCATTATATATTCTGTATATTCCTAAATATTTCTTCTTTATCATCTACTTTTGTTCATTTGACAATGAGAAATGTTTCAAAACTGAATCACGTTAAATCTTTTGTAACTTTTGCTGTATAGAATCAGAGACCTAGCTTATTTCTTGGGATAGACTACCTGTCCACTATTTCTTTACCAATGGAGCTAGTAAAATCATTACATCATAGAAGTTATTCAGCTTTGATAAAGTTAAGCATAACACGGAACAATTGTCTGTTTCGTCTACGCCTGTTTTCAGAGCAAAACAAGCTCTAATGCAATTCCAGATGTAGCTCTGAATGAAAAATATGCCTCTCAATCCAAGTTCTCTGGCCTTCATTCAAATCCTATTCCTATTATTCCAATTCCTCACTCTTGACTTTTTCTTTCCAGTATTCTGATCTCGAAATACGAATGAACACCGAGAAAGATGCTGAATATCAGTCTCTCATGCAAGATAATGAAGCTCTCAATCGGCAAAACAAAGAGTTGAGAGACGAAAATGATGGTCTATGGCTCAAGTTGGAGAGAATGTCTCAAAAAAGCGATAAAAAGGAGTACAAATCATCAAAAACCTCAAAGCGTTCAAGAAATCTTCGTAACTCCCAGATCTCTCCCAATGTTCTCAAGCAAGAAACCTCTTCAACCCTTTCATCCAAGAGAAGAGGTAATATTCTCTAAGCTACTGTGATGCAAGCCTTTTTCTTTCTCTCTCCTTCTCTCTCTCTAATTGTCTCATTGTTATTGCACTCTCTAGATCATAGCTTGTCCATCCAAGGACAAACTGCGAAGCGTAAAGCTCAAGACTCTTTATTCAGTGAGGGTGAGGCACTTTTTATGATGTTTAATTTTCTCAACCTTGATGATCCATTTCCAGTTCGCAGCGCAAGTCCAAGTAGGCATAGCCTTTCCACACAATCGGACTTCATTAAAGTTCATTCGGGCCTCAAAGGCGTAGAGGATGAAAAGGCCTCCGAAAGTACCACTTATCAGGCTACATCTCGCACTCGAGTTGAAGATGAAGATTCGGAGAACAAAGAAAATATGCTCTCTGGTGATAAACTCTTGAAAGTTCTCCAATGTAGCCACCAGTTATTACATAAAAGTCAGAATACCAGTTCCAGTGGTAATCTGAAAAAGTACCGAAAACAAGGGTGCAAATCAACTGATCTCAAGCAAATACTCAGAGATACGCTCAAAGACTTCGTCATTCCTGCCGTCCGAAAAGTACAAAATGATGGGGAAGGTTTGGAAGACAAACTCATGCTTTTTTTCGAAAATTTCTTCTCCCAAATATTAGAATCATCAACAAGTGAATCATCTGCTGGATCCTCCTCCTCATTACCTCACCCACATGTAAATCATCACGCTCTCGGTAGCTCTCATTCGATTGATGCCAGTCCTGAGTCCATTTAAGAAAAGTCATGAAAAAAAAAATCATTCCATGAAGTCAGTTTTACTCATTCTAAGTCTTCTCCAGTGAAACCGTCCTCAGTATATGTATATATAAGTTCTCCTTGGTTATTGTTGCTTCTTCATTGATTCTTATCGATTCTTCATTGATCATTCACTTTTTTAGAGCAGATATTGTACTGTTTGGAAGCATGATTTCCGTACCGGATTGATATTGGAGACAATGTTTTAGTTGAAACACTTTTTTGTTTCGGAGCAATGTTGTTGATGAAAAGATTGATATGAATTGACAAAAGTGAACTATTTATGGCATTGGAAAATTTTCCTGTAAAATATCTCGAATGAAAATCAGCTTTCATGTCAAGCGACAATGATTATAAATGCTGAATTGGCCTTGAACATTATGCTCAACAATTTTTTGAAAATGATTGGAAGAATGGAATTATTCTATCGGTGACCAATTCGTTCGAACATTCTAAATAGTTCAAGAACAGCTTACAAATCCCAAGTTTCAGGTATATAGTGAGAGTGATTCTAATACCTGGGTGTAAATATAAATGTGTATAGTGAATTCTTGGATTTACTAACTGTTGCTTTCTTGATGAATTTCAAGTGTTTCTTAGAATTTTATTGTACTTTGATGATATAACTTGCTGGCTGATGAATGTAAGATTACACTGACCTCTCGCTCAGTTTTGTACTATATATACATCTTATGATCATCTTTATAGGGAAAATCAAACATTCTGAACTGTCTGAGATGAGCTTATCGTGGAAATTTTCACCTGATTGTTGGAATGAATATCAAGCTCAGAAGCTATGCCTTCGAGTTCTCTTATTTGAGATGCTGATCTCTCATAATTATATTTAACCAGAACACGATAAAAATGAGCAGCAAAAACTACAAAGATGATGAGAAAAGGAACCAGAATGATCGTGGATGCAAGTGCTGCCCGTTTACCAGGCATTCCTCTGGGTTGACCCATTTCCCAAAATTTGGCCCAACATAAGATCGCAATCTACAGTGATACAGTAAATTTCGTTATTCATCTCCTGAGCTTTTGATTGAAACGAAGAGAATCATCGATTCTCCCCGATTTAACTCACCTCTACAAGAAAGAGAAAAACTCCAAAAACATTTGAAAATACCCAAGCAATCTCAATGAACACATTCATTGTTTCATGTGGTGAATCTCTTGGATCAACCCTTCCCTTACTTGCAGTTTCACATACTGCTTCGATGCTTGGCAGTATACATATCGAAATCATCAAGGCTACCATGTGCATTGAGACCAGAAGAACAGTACATATACCAAAAACTATGAGTAAAGCTGGTGGGATCGGATTTTCGGGCTCATTATTGAACTGTCAATAAAAAAGAGGAGAAAATTAATTAGATCAAAAATTCTTTAGCCTTTGCCTTCAACAACAGGAGCGAGGATGCTGATCGAATATATGTTTAACTAATGCTCAAATCTTCAAGATCACTTGAATCAAATCAAAACCATTGGGATCTTGTGAAGCTTTATGTTCATTCATCGCTTATGATTACGCTGATCGCTGCCATTCAAAATTCTATTTGAAACACATGCTGTGCTATTCTTCATTTGCTCACATCGTATATCATCTCTTCACAGTTTCCTGTTGCTGAATAGTGCATAAATAAAACTTTCGACCATGGTTATTACCTGAACTTCAACCATGGCTACCATGGCGAAGCCTGCGAGTAGTGCTGACGTTTTAGCCGATGTTTTCAGCTTTGAACGTTTCAAGTGTAATCTTCTCCATGTTGCTAAATCTTCATCCGGACTGTTCATTGTGATCTATTGGCAGGCACTAGTAATTATACGAGAGAGAATCGAAATATGGGTCCAAAATTGGTTGTTGAATAATTTTTTGTTTTTTTCAAGGAATTACTGTTTCGAAATTTGTGATTCACACTGTACTTTCAGGATTTTGCAATTGATCAAAACAATATTGGCATATAAAGTTTACAGAACTTTCTACCTCTTTTTTCAGAGTTCATTAGAAGTCGGAAAAACGTTGAGCAAGATGAACAGTGTTGGTCTGATAAATGCTATTGATGTGTGATAGTTACATGTTGTGTAGATCAAATCAATCGAAGTATAATCTAAAAAATTCGATTCCTAATGCTGTGTCACTGTGTGTGTGACAATTATGTCAGCTGTTGAATGATTCGAGAAAGTTTCGCTCTAATTTAGGACACTCTCCACATCACTCGATATCATTGTTGAACATTTCCACAAAAATCTATGTCTCATAGATACACACTCAAAACGAAGACGAATGGTGTTCGGATGTTTTGATTGTCACTCTTCACAATACAATACTAACTGAACAGACACTAAACGAAATGTGCCGTTAATGATGGTTAGATGAACAGAGAGAAGAAAAATCAATGATGATCACACTCATCAGTGGTCATCCATAATAGGCACACCCATTGATTTTTACCGTTACAATAAAAAAGAAAGATGATTAAAGACACAGAGGCACATAGGCACAATCTTGATGATAGTTGACACTCTTTAGTCTCATGTATTTGATTAGAAGAATTGTTTCACATCTTCTTCTTCCAAGTGACGCCTGCTTATCTATGTTCCGTTTGATGGATCATTTTATGTCGAGTTGATTTTTTGATGTAATCTCTTTCTCTCGTTCTTTGACGAGAGAGAGGAACGCAGAATCATTGGGCTGTATCACTAACCGGCGACTTCGTTCATCATCAATCCTTTCCTTTCACTCATATCTTGATGAATAAATGAGCATCAAAACAGTGGGATAAATGAGTGCACATAATAATGATAATCATTACAGAACTTCCGGAGAATAAAGTGTGTGAAAGAGAGATGAAAATTTGTGACGTTTGTCGCTGCGAACAAATTAAATCAATAAAACTTGGCCTAACGGTAAATATGATGATAATGCTCAGGAAGAGCTTGAATCATCCAAAATCATTCAAATATTGTGAGCTCTCTCTCTCCCATTCTGATATCATTGGAAAAAACTTGAAGTGAACAATGCCAACTGTTCACGAGAGCCTCCAATATCGTTAGAGAGAGAGCGAGAGAAGCCGATGAATCAATTTGAATTGTGGATGATTATGAATGGTCAATCATCAAGTTTTTTATCCGCGAGAAATGAATGAAAAGGAAAAACAAAATTTTTTTGCTAGTATTGATTGTGAATTGTGAGGTGTGAAAAGAAAAAAAGATAAATCACAGCTCAACTCCCTCAGCAGACGAACTCAAATTTATTAACTCAATTGTGAATTTTGCTTTAATTCTCATCATGTAAACAACAGCAATAACACTCTGCACCAAGAATATTTGATGCCGAAAGAATTTGAACAAAAATTTATATTTTTGGCTTGATAAATCGAAGTGATTTGTCATGAGGTGTTGAAAATATATTTTCTCAAGCACTTGATAGCTTGTGTTGGAGTCTGAATAATGAGTGAAAAATCACCTCAAACGGTGGCATGGTGGCATGGTGGTTGAGTTCCTTTTTCCCGGATAGAATGATGATGTTGAAAAATCAATCAATCAAGCTCGTCGCGCCGTTCGTTCATCAATCTGGATATTAGATTACTTCGAGCGTATGTTGCCTCATGAATTCTTCCATCCATATCAGAAGAAGAAGTAGGATCATGTTGATCTTGTCCTGCCTCTTGATGCTGATATTCGGCTTGCTTTTTTCCCCAACGTTCATTCCAAGATGCTGCAGTTTTCGGCTGTACCATTGCACCATCTAGTCGATATTCTCTAACATTTCCCTCACCATCATCCAAGGGTTCCGTATACTGATCAACATCTTCTAGATCAAAATTTGGGCTTATGGTGGGAATACCTGATGATGATCCTGATGAGCTGCTCCATTGTGTCTCTCGAGAAGGTCCTGGACTTTCGAGTTCATATGATGATGACGATGGATCAGGTTGTCGATGATGGTATATTTGAGTAACTGATCGTGGCTTGGTTGAATAATTGACCACAATACGCTGATGGCCGTGATTATTATCGTCTTCTGATAATCCATAAGAGCCATGGCGAGCCCCGTTACGATCACCAGCTTCTTGGCGAAATTTGGTCACACCACTAGGTTCATGGACAGTGTAGCCAAAAGAATAGTTACCATCGGTATCACCACCATGATAAGTTCGAGAACGAGGTATTCCTGGAGGTGGTGGTATTTCACTTGAAATTATTGACACCAAAGAAGCCAAAATACACCAAAAAATAGTCCAAATAAAAGAGTACATTCTGTTTCACAATTTTTTGATCTATTAATCGGAATCAAGTCATAACTTCTCCTTATATATACACATGATATGCTCCTCCAGCTTCTCAATACAAGATTCATTGGAACCCTTAAATCTGTCTCCATAAATGATCTAAATTCAGTCAATTTTTTTCTCGCTGATCAGGACTGATGATCATGGTGATGATGGTACCATTTGAGAAGTTTATAATAAAATGTAAAAAATTTTTCTCTCACACTTCGATCTGTTGTTGAACAACTATTCATATTGATGATGAGAGGGAAGAAAAGTTAATTTAACAAACAGAATGGTATCATTTAATCATCTTGAATATTTATAAATAGTTATGAATTTCGGAAGCGAGAATAGGAACCTCCGAAAATGATTGAGAGAAAAAAAAATCTTTTTTTCGAGGGTTCAAAAAGATAAGAAAAAAAAATTAATAAAATTTTTGTTTCATTTTGACTATTCCAGTCTACTGATTTTGCATTCTACAGAGAACAAAAGCCATTATACAAGTATGAGGTGAATAATATTTTTCATTTTGAATCATTAAAAAAAATTGAAACATTCGGATTTCTTTGGTGAATTAGAGGATGAGTTGGTGTAAGCTGATGAAATATATATTTTTCCGAACATTATTCCTCCTCAAATCAAATCTCACCCCATTCGAATGTGTGACATCAATGAGAGCAATATACATATGATCGGTATACACTCGGTTCAACTGGTCCTAATCTCTGGTTTCCATTGGAATCATCATACATGCTCAATATTGCTCAATCTTTGTCTGTTCACTGGGAAAACAATATTAATAATTGCTCTCAAACCGAAGCTGATCACGCTGTGAGATGTCTGTTTGCAAAATGAAAAAAAAGTGAGAGAGAGAGATGAAGAAGAAGAAGAGCATCCTGATAAGCTATTATAACTGGTCGACCATCGTATGAAAGTTTACCATAGGAAAAAAGAAGAGAGAGAAAATATGTCGATTAAAAACTACTACACACATGAAATGATAAGACAATGTGTATGCAAATACACTTGGGCTTATCAAGTCGTGAGTGCTCAAGTGTACACATACACATAGCCTACACATTAGTAGGCTATCAGCATCCAGGAAGCTGGTATACTTTGGAGGACTTCTCATGTCATTGAGAAAGGTTGATGATGATCATCAATGAGCATCCCAAGATTGCTGTGTAGGATGAGAAATGCTGTTCGTCGAATTTTTTCACGAGCCATAGACGAATATATGGAAGCAGATAATCATTCATTAAATTTCTCTCATGTAAAAGTTGGGCTTGATAATAGAGAATAACCATTGTCTTTTGGAATCTGGTTAATTTTTTCTTCCTCTTTACGTCGGTATTTTCTCGAAAAATCTATTTTCAAAATTGTTCTGAAAGAGCTATTATTTTTCTCTTATCAACAAAGTGGTTACTATCATCAGAGTCCATGGAGAAGTGCACTTTCAATGGGAGGTCTCTCAGATATCCTGAACACCCATCAACACACATTTCACATCCATTCAAGAAGCTGATTCACATCTTTCTCGAAACCATTTCACATTAGGAAGCTGTTCAGTTAATGTGGATAACCTTTATTTTATTTTGAGTTAATCAATCGAGCAAGTGAATTTTCAACTATAACTTCAAACAAATATGAAAATTGCCATCATTGGTCAGAGTGTTTTTGCAAGCTCAGTATATGAGGAACTGGTGAAAAGAGGACATGAAATTGTCGGAATTTTCACTGTCCCAGATAAAGATGATCGAGAAGATCCGTTAGCTGTTATCGGTCACAAGAACGGTGTTCCAGTGTTCAAATTTCAACGATGGATGTTGAAAAAGAAAACTTTGTCCGAAGTTCTTCAAAAATATAAATCAGTCAATGCTGAGCTCAATGTTCTGCCATACTGTACACAATTTATTCCGATGGAAGTGATCAATTATCCCACAAAAGGTTCAATATGCTATCATCCATCAATTCTACCTCGACATCGAGGTGCATCATCCATCAATTGGACCCTGATCGAAGGTGATGATAAAGCGGGCTTCACCATTTTTTGGCCCGATGATGGCCTGGACACTGGGCCGATACTGTTACAGCGCGAATGTCCGGTCAAGGAAGATGATACAGTGGAAAGTTTGTATAATTCATTTCTATTTCCGCAAGGAATTATCGGCATCGCTGATGCTGTGGATCTGATTGCGGCGGGAAAAGCACCCAAGATTCCACAGAGCGAAGAAAGAGCCACTTACGATGATAAATTGGGTAAAGATGAGCTGAGTGAAATTCGATTCTCAAAATTATCGGGAAATCAATTGCACAATTTTATTCGTGGAATGGATAAAGTTCCGGGTGCATGGTGTAGAATTGAGGGAGAAAAGTTCAAAGTTTTCTCATCAAAACTGTGGAAATCTTCTGTACCTGAGGGCAGAAAAGTCGATGTCGAAGGTGAGGATGAAGGAAACTTTTTTTTCAAAGAATCGTTATCATGATATGAACTTCCCCATGCTTTATTCAATTGTCTGAGACAGCTTTTCCTGTGTGAATAACAATATCATGAGAGTACAGGATGAGCCCAGAAATTCCTTTCATTGTTTAAAGTTTTAAGCTGTTGATTAGGTTCATAGATAATGGTTCTCATCGAAACGGAAATATTATCTGACTTCCGTAGTTTTTGCTCTATCTGCACATCATATTTTGAGTTTTGAAGCTATACAATTGGACAAATTGATAACCGATGAGTAATTTTCTTGATTATCCACTCAGGAATGCATCGTCAAGCGATTGTATGCAATGAGGGACTCATCCTTTTCGGAAATGATGACATTCCTATCGTGGTTGGAAAACTTCAAAATTCTCGAGGTCGCATGAGTTTGGCATCTGATTATGGCCAAGAAGATTCAGCGACAGATCTGGAATATACGGAAGAGGAAAAATCAATCTGTTCAACTATAAAAGACATTTGGGAAAGTATTTTACGGATGCCAGTCAATTCCGAGACAGATTTTTTCCAATGTGGTGCAGGCTCCATGGATGTCACTCGACTTGTGGAAGAAGTGAAAGAAAAAACTGGCATTCCTATGGTCAATGAAGATGTGTACATGGCCACTATTTTGGAAGATTTCTATCGAAGTGTGATACTAAGATCACGTGGTGAAGGAAGTACACCAAAATTGGTGTTCAAATCAGTGTCCATGGAAGTGAATGGTCGAACGATAACATTTCCAAATCAACTTTTCATCCACAATCAATTTATTGACTCAAGTGATGGCAAAAGTGTACCAATAATTAATCCTACCGATGAATCGTTGATATGCACAGTCCAAGAGGCATCAGCCAAAGATGTGGATATGGCAGTTCAGGCAGCTCATGAAGCTCTGTATAACGGTGAATGGGGTAAAATGAATGCTCGAGATAGAGGTAGATTGTTGTATCGATTAGCTGATCTGATGGAACAGCACAAAGAAGAGTTAGCCACAATCGAATCAATTGATTCGGGTGCTGTGTATACGTTGGCATTGAAAACTCATATTGGCATGTCAATTGAAACGTGGCGATACTTTGCCGGATGGTGTGATAAAATTCATGGAACAACTATACCCATCAATAATGCACGACCAAATCGTAATCTTACTCTCACCAAGAAGGAGCCTATCGGTGTTTGTGGCCTGGTGACACCATGGAATTATCCTCTCATGATGGTTTCATGGAAATCAGCGGCCTGCCTTGCTGCCGGAAATACTTTGGTACTCAAACCAGCTCAGGTACGTGAGAGGCGAACATTCTTGATCACTATCTGACATCTAATAATCTGATTGAATATGAATATGAAGTTACAAATTATTTCGCTTTCAATTTTAACCAGGTTTGTCCATTGACAGCACTTAAATTGGCCCAATTAACGGTCCTGGCTGGCTTTCCGCCTGGTGTTTTCAATGTTGTCCCTGGTTCTGGTCGAATTTGTGGTCAAGCTCTGGTTGAACATTCACTGGTTCGCAAATTGGGTTTCACTGGGTCAACACCAGTGGGTAAAGGTATCATGAGAGATTGTGCACAATCAAATTTGAAGAAAGTTTCCCTCGAATTGGGTGGCAAATCACCGCTGATCATATTCTCAGATTGTGATTTCGATAAAGCCATCAGATTTGCCATGAGCTCAGTGTTTTTTAACAAAGGAGAAAATTGTATCGCTGCTGGTCGTTTGTTCATTGAATCCAGTATTCATGATCGATTTGTGGCCAAAATAGTGGAGGAGACGAAGAAGATGACCATCGGTGACCCATTGGATAGATCAACTGCCCATGGACCCCAAAATCATCGGGCACACTTTGAAAAGTTAATCGAATTTTGTGAACAAGGTGTACAAGAAGGTGCCAAGCTGGTCTATGGAGGCAAGCCTATGGATCGCAAAGGTTTATTCTTTATGCCCACAATATTCACAGAGGTTACCGATGATATGTATATTGCGAAAGAAGAATCATTTGGACCAATTATGATTATATCACGTTTTGCTGATGGAGATCGTGATGAGGTGATAAGACGGGCCAATAATACTGAATATGGCTTGGCTTCTGGAGTTTTGACCAAAAATTTGGACAAAGCATTGTATGTGAGTGAAAAAATTCAAGCTGGCACGTGTTTTGTCAATTGTTACAATAAGACTGATGTTGCCGCTCCTTTTGGTGGATTCAAGCAATCAGGCTTCGGAAAAGATCTTGGACAGGAAGCTCTTAATGAATATCTAAAAGTGAAAACAATCACAATAGAATATTCTTAGAGTCATGATGATTTCATAAATTGGCATTCGAAACTATCATTTTTAAATTGAGGATGACAAAAAGTTTTATTGAGAAAAGTGTTTTTTTTATTGAAAATTTTCTAGATAACTGTGAGAATAAAGTGACCTTCCAGAAAAATCTTTCTAATCAAACTTTATGGAATTTGATTACACAAAAAGGCAATATATTTTATGAATTCATATCTTTCAAATCTTTACTTTAGATGGCACCGGGTACCTGTTATCATTTGATTCATATTCCAGGTATTGATCGTTAAGAGAAGCACAATAAGATTCACCGGCTGAGGCAAACTCATTAGATTGATATCAATATTGGCCAACAGACATTGAATGCGACTGACCATGGAAATGAAACTGTCTCACTATGAGCAACTTTTTATTTCAGAACACTGAATAGATAGATGAAAACATGTCATATCTTATTGTCTAATGAGAATGAGAAAATTTAACAGTAACTCGATCGTTTTGTTCTAATTTCTCATCATTATGATCAATTAAAATCCATTGAAACCCTGATATTATCACCATTTTTTCAACACCATCATGAATGCTGATCCGTCCGAAATGACTCAAACGAAATCAAGTCCAAATGATAAATCAATCCTCGAGTCGGATTCTGATGACAAAGGTTCAGAATTTGTAAGTAATCATTTTCTCTATCAATTTTATCGAATTTTTAGAGCCTGAATATCTATCTATTCAAGTTGATGAGCAATTTTCCAAATCGAGAATCTCGAGCCAACCCAATTCGAATACCATGTTTAACTACGATGGCAGTTCTAGTATATTCACAACATGAAGAGTTGGCAATGTTTTTCATTCTCCATGAAACAATTCCAAGAACATTTTTCTTTCAAATTATGAGTCGAGTTCCAAGAATAGCAAGTAATATGTCTATTGATCTGTGTGTAATACAATGAGACTAGTCCATCGATCTTGAAGAACGAGGAAGGCGTCTTTGGGGTTTGAGTCTCACCTATGTGTGGGAGGAATTCATTTGAATGTAACTTTCAATTTTCTTTTTTCTCTCCTATTTTCATTTGAGAGACTTCCTTTCCACCGATATCAACCTCAGATATTGAGTAAGAAATGGATAAGAATGAAATCAACATGACATTGGACTAATTTAAATATTCAGCATGTTTTGTGAGTAGGTAATATGAATATTCTAGAGAGGAATACAAATAAAGTAGAAACTTGCGGAAAAGGGTTAGACGACGTAGTTTTTTCTTGCTAATCAAAGATTGTCATGCTGTGTTTCCATTGTAAGTTATACTGAACTTTTCGAATTGCTGTTTATTTACAGGGTAAGATCGATGAAATCCATCGAGCCGCTACTCTGGGAAATGTGCGTTATATTCAACAGTTAATCGATCAGAAACAATTGGTATTCTGTCGTGACCAGATGGGCTCAACACCGTTACACAAGGCGGTCATTTATGGCCAAAAAGAGGTTATCGATTATCTGGTCAATGGATTTCCATCAGTAATACATGCTCGAGACAATGTGAGTGTTAATATTTGCCTTCCAGTCTGGTCATTAAACGATGGTGTAACACTTTTTTCTTCACTTTACATATTTGAGACGAAAAAAGCGATCAGTAAAAAAGGACAGAAATCTGATCTATTCAATTGTTGAGAGGAAAGTTCTTTGTCCGATGACAGTTGAAAATGTGGGTCAGGAGAACATCTCTCTGTATCAACTGATGATCAGAAATATTCATAGATAGAGGGAGGAAGTTAATTAGAACGGAACCGTTGTCAGTTCCTGATGATGGTCAGTAGGTGTTCGTGAATATTCATAGATAGATAGATGCAGAGAGAGAGAGAGAGAGAGAGAGAGAGAGAGAGAACAGTTGTCTGTTATTTTGAGTGTTCATGGTTGGAAAAATTCATGAAAGAAGAAAAAATAGGATGAAAATTCGTGGCCATTTGACAATTGATCTGGAAAAAGAGTGGACATAATGAGGTCTAATCTATCGATATCGTCTGATGGGTGATGATTGGAGACAGTTAATGAAGTTTGAGGACTACCCATCAGATCATTTCTATTTTTTGATGAATTATCTAGTATCAATCGTAGATCAATGATTTTGTTCACTCCTGCTTAGTGTACATAGCCCAGTCGTCATGGAGGACATTGTTTTGGGTTTCACAGCTCACTGCATGATAGTCTCTTTATTGAGCCAAACTTAGTCAGCTTCTATGCGATGAAAATGGTTCCGGATGATGATATTGGAACCATAATAGCTGAGAAATTTGGCATCGATCAAGCGAAAAAATTACTTCTATGCCAACAATCACTCGAAATCAAAGCTATTCATCAATTATTAAATTATTATAAGGTGTTCCGAGAGAATACCATTGAGACTCCATTGTCATGGTGCTATTGTAGGAAATCGTAATAGATCCTCATCGAAAAGTCTATCGAGAAATTGAGTCAAGGTTAACAAGAATAACAAGAATAATCACTCGATTATCGAAGTTGAATTATGCGTCGATAGTTTTTGATGGTCAACACTATTGACCCCTCCAAAGATAAATAAGGACAATTCCTCTTCCAATGCTGGATTGGCAATATTTATTGATCAGCTTGAGCTAAATCATTCATGCAATTAGACTGTCGAATTGTTGATTGAAAAAACTCCTCTAAATTTCAGAGAGGACGAACACCTCTACATTATGCAGCAGTATTACCAGAAAGCTCAGAAGTCTATCAATATTTGGTTGAGAAAGGAGGTGATGAGAAGGCAGCCGATATGGTAAATATTTTTTGTCGATTTGTAGGCACAGTCTAACCAAAATTTCCAATGTCTATAGTTTGGAAAAAAAGCTGAAGACTATTTAAAATATCAGGAAGGAATGTCCGTCCAAGTTCTTCGTGAAAGTGCCATAGTATCACATCCAACTGGACAACGGAGAAGTCGCAAATCAGCAAGCCGAATCATTGATCCCCAGAATTGGTCCAAAATTCATTCTTCAAGTAAACCATATTTGTTAGCTATTCCTCCTAGAATTCGAATTGATTCAAGAAATTGTGTTCTTTCAGGATCATTAATGCACCGTAGCAATATTCGTGAACTCATTCGACAAGGTAATATTGCCACTCTTGAGGAGATTGTCATACAAGGTTATGGAGATAGATTGATTGGAGAAACTGCCACAACACCAATGGTTCAGGAATTCCTTCGAAGGGTACCTGATCTAATTGTGAGTATGATTTGATCAATTAAATCTCCGCATGAACCATTTGGCATCAGTATAAACTAAAAATTTCATACTGTGCTACCCACTGATAATCAACTATATTCTCTATGCCATCTGAAGTTTGTGAATTTTTCACATTTGTGCAGTTCACAGAACGATTGCATGCAACTTGTCCATGATAGTTTCCATTAGACACTCATATAGCTGCAAAAAAACGATTTTGATATAATCATGAAACTAGGTTGCTTTCTGAAAGTGGAGAGATTCTCTTACCGAGCTCATATCAATTAGAATCGAATTCTAACGATTTCGTGACATGAAACATCTGCCATTGGTCAGTGACTTCATCTTATGACAATTTCGATGATGACCATTATTGAAAAATTGACTCTCTTTCTCTTTATATCAAGGAGCAAATAAACGAATTACACAAAGCAGCCCAAAGGGGAAATTTGGAAGAAGTTCGAGCTCTATTAGATCGAAAAGGTATGGTTTTGGTTCGAGATCAGATCGGTTGTACCCCTTTGCACAAAGCTGTTATGTATGGCCAATATGAGGTTGCTAATTTTCTCTCGACGAGCTATCCAGCGACTCTTGATACAAGAGACCATGTAAGCAAATGATTATTCTTTTCTTCTCATGACCCTATTCATGGATATAGTATTCAATGATGGAAATATCAGACTCAGATGAAACTAAAAGTATGGAACCTCGATTGAGACCAGTAAAGATACAGAATAGCTTTGAGAAGATAAATATCAAATGAAGCTTGGATTAATTCATATTAACCCTCTGCAGAATTTCAGATAGTAATTCCCTCAATGATGTGTGTTAGTTTGTCATAAGAATGAGATTTTTAGATGGATTTAGGACAAATTTTTGATCAAGCCTGAAAGCTTTTGGAGAGAAATTTCTTTAATTTGATTCAATATGAAAATTTTTCCATACGCGTTTTTCAAATAGGATGGGCGAACAGCTTTACACTATGCAGCAGTGCTGAACGATGATAGGATGCTGTACAATGCCTTGGTCAAAAATGGTGCTTCCACTTCTTTGATGGACTATGTGAGTATAAGGTCATATTCATTGTAACTTTCGTCTGTTCTGACCAGTCAAAGAGAGAGAGAGAGAGAGAGAGAGAGAGAGAGAGAGAGAGAGAGAGAGAGAGAGAGAGCTCCAAACACTTTTCCCCATAAAATAATCATACTAATAGATTCATGGCAATAAACATCGGTCAGGGACTAATATAATCGAAGCAAGAGACCCATTGATCGACGAGAACTTTCTCTCTCTCTCTCTCTCTCTCTCTCTCTCTCTCTCTCTCTCTCTCTCTCTCTCTCTGCTTCTCTTACTCAACAACTAGAATGAATTCTCCCTCGCTTTAGAGTTGAGATTCTTTATCCAGAATAGGAAATTCTTCGAATAAGTTCCCCTGTTATTTGAAAATTAATTGTTTGAAATCTTTTCTTCAAGAGAGGCAATACGGCCGAACATTATCTTCGATTCAGTGACGAGATTAACCTGCAACAACTCATGAAACGGAGTCAAAAGCTCAATGCAAACTATGCCATTAACACAGCAAATCGGATAAAATCTAGATCACCCTCTCGTAGTAAGTAATTTCAAATTTATCAATTCAATCAGATATTTTCATTCAAAAATCAGATCAACCTAGCAGATCGGAAGAATTTTTCGTCCACTAAGTGCTAGAAGTTTCAAGGTTGATGATGAGAGATTGAAATTTCACTCCAGAGCATTGAGGATCGAATAAACTAATCTTTTCGGACTTTAATACCCAAAACTATCACAATTCAAAACCTGTGAAGTTTTGTTCTTCTAGTAAGGGATCTATTCTCCTAGACTTGATGAGTTTAAAAAGTATGAGTGATCAATAATTTTCACCAAGAGTGAACTGAACTACCGATTTCATTTTGACATTTGATGAGCTTTTTTCATGATTGAATTTTTTCTGAAAACTTTCACTTGTATTCGCTGAATGTACTTACCTAAGAAGTCCAGGTTATATTCAGAACCAATACTTTTTTTCTTAAGAACGTGATGCATCTCCAAGTAATCAGAAAACTGATCAACGCATAAGTCGAAATGAAGCCACCCCAACAGCTGATCAGAATCCAGACCCTTTCAATGATGGGTCAAGCAATGATAGTTCCGGAGATCGGCCTCTGCTTCTGATGGGCCAGACAAGTCTACGATCTAAGCCAGCCAATGTACTCATTCACACAAGTCCAATAAAAATTCCAAGTAAGTCCAATACTAAGACAACATGTACAGATATCGATTGGAATGCCAATTCCATCCATCAATATACAAGCTATAGTGGATGTTACCTGATTCTCATGAAATCGAACTTCTTATCCATCTTTTCGCAAGGAATTGAAGTGACTTCAGCTAATCTCAAGAAATGGGTTGAAGAACAAGATCTGATATCTCTGGAGGAAGCTGTGTTGGAGGGTCATGGTGAACAAGTCAAGTCTAAAGCTGAACAGCTACCAGAGATCAGAGATTCAACACAAATTCAGACTTATGTCAAAGAGACGATTCCGAAGATAATGGAAAAAATCCGTAGCATTCATGCTGCAGTTTCTTGCGGTGATCTGCAAGGTTTACAGGATCAATTAGATAAAAAAGATTATGCTCTATCCAAAGATCATCTTGGAATGGCTCCTCTCCACAAGGCAGTGATATTGGGTCACTTAGATGTGGTTCAATTTATTTTGAATCGATTCCCAGAAACTGTGAATGCTCGAGATCGAGAAGGTCGAACAGCACTTCATTATGCAGCGGCCACAACTCACAAGAATGGCCAAAAAATTTACAAAATTTTGCAACGTTCTGGGGCTGATGGGCGAGCTCGAGATCTTGTAAGTATCAGCTACAGCTAAGATTCAGTGAAAACTGAGTTTGATGTCAGAATACTCATTTGTCCATTCAATTTCTATCCTTCCAGGCTGGTAGAAGTGCTGAATACTACCGGGTTCATCTATTACAACTTCCAGCAGAATTATCAAGACATGCTTCGAAGCGAAAATTTCCCGATACAAATGCATTATCACCTACTATGCCTCATCGTCGAATAATGTTGCCCGGGATAAAAGATAAAATAGCATCAGCCCTCAATGATAGTGATGCAAATTCGTTACTTGATTTGACACTGGAAGGTTTTGGTGACTCTTTGGTTGGACGTACTTGTTGGGGTGATGAGGCAAGAAAGTTTTTGAAAACTCTTCCACATTTGCTGGACTGTATTCGGACTCTTCACAGTTCTATTTTCAATGGTGAACTTAATCATGTGAAAAAGCTGCTTCAATACGATAGCAATCTGCTTCGAGCTAAAGATGAGACCGGCTTGATGGCTATTCATTTGGCAGTATCTCGGGAACAAACTGAAATTGTTCAATATATCATAAAAAACTATCCATTCACACTACAGCATCGAGATCATGTAAGCGGAGTATTTGGATTGACAATATTTGTATTCTGATTTAGGATGAAAATGAGTTCAATAGTGATGATAGTAATAATTTATGTTCCAAATTTCAGTATGGCAGAACAGCTCTTCATATAGCAGCCCAAAATAAGTCAACTGAATTGTACAAGATGCTCTTGGATGCTGGAGCAGATCCAAGATGTCTTGATCAAAAAGGTCGAACACCAGAACAGTATTTGAAACTTCAATCGGCCATGGATAATGATGGATTGAGACCGATCAGTTGTCTTATTCCTCCTGGATCTCGATCAGAATCGAGAGTAAATGGTCAAGCTACAAGATCGAAAAGTAATGCAAGTTCTCGAACAAATTCACCCGAGAAGAAGAAAAAGTCTGTGAAAAAGAAATCTGAACCCGAAAAAGAGACTGAAAGTGAAGACAAGAAACCTACAGATATTGACGCTAACAATAATTCAGAATCTGGAGATAAAGATAAAAGCCACGAAGGGGATGAAAAAGGTCAATCAGAATCAACTGAAGTTGTACTTACTGATAGTGACAAAATAGTTAATGAAAAACCTGATAAAGTGATTGATGATTCGAAGAAAGAGAAGGAAGAAAAGTCCTCCAAAAAAGAGCCTTCATTAGCTAGAAAGCTTCTCAAAAAGCTTACAAACTCAGATAAAACAGAAGAAGCTAACGAAAAATCAAAAAGTGTTGAGCAAAAATCTACTGATGATGATGAAACCAATAAACCTGAGAAAGAAGTATCAGCAAATGATAATGAAGCAGCGAAGGAAAAAGATGAAGAGTCGAAAGGAAGTATCGAAAGCAAAGATCCCAAGAAAGATGGAGATGAAGAAAAGTCGACGGAATTAAAAGGTTCGGAAAAATCAGAGAAACCTGGAGAAATAGACGAGCCTACAAAAACAGAGGCTGATGGTTCAGAACAGAATTCGAATGTCTCAAAATTAGAAGATGAAAAGAAAAATCAAGAGGAAGGGGAAACCAAGACTCAAAATTCTGATAAATCTGAAGAGAAAGAATCGAAAGGTGAATCAGAAAAAGAAGAGACCAGTAAGGGAGATTCCACCGGAAAAGGTAATAAAAGTGGGGGAAATAACAATATTTTCTGTATGAGCTTAGTAATATCTTCTGATTCTTTCATTTGCAGGAGATTCTGATGAAATCAATGAAAAACCAGCAGAAACAAGAGATAAGGAAGATGCCTCAAAGCAAAGTGATCCTCAAAAAAAGTTAGAGGAGACTACCGAAACTTCGGACGATACATCGAAAGATGAGAATCAGAAGCAAGCAGAAACAACAGGAGCTCAAGAGAGTTCTGAGACCAAGAGTGGTCAAGATTCGGATGTAGATAAAAAAGAAACTGATACTAGATCTGAGCCAAATGCTGAGCCCAATACCAATCAAGAACCTGAACCTCAGCCGGCTTCTGAAGATAAGCCCAAAGTCGAAGAATCTAAGAAGGAAGACGAAAGTGAACCTAAATCAAAGGAAAATAAAGTTATCAATGAATCAGGAAAAGTTGCCCAAAAAGGTAAGATTAAGTGTTAACTGGGACTATGAATCCATCGTTCCAATCATACCTAACCCAATATTTATCAATTTTAACATATTAACAAGAAGAAGGCATGGTTGGTGATAGAAAAAATTTTCATGAAGATGAGCTAATGTTTTCCAATTCTCTTCAGATAATGCAGAAAATTATAAAAGTGAAAAGCCAGAGACAAAGACAACCCAATTGAAGAAGCAAGAATCCCGTAAAAAAATGTCTTCTACAACTTCAACCAGCATTGATAGTTCATCATCGTCCAAGGAAAGCAAGGTAAATGGTCCCAGTAAGCCACCAAGAAGGAAACCTTCACTGAGCTCAAGTAAACAGGAGGTTTCTCCTGAGAAGAAGACATCACCCCGTAAGCGATCGATGCCAGTTATTCCCTCAAGCAAAGTGGCCACAAAGAATGGGATAAACAAAACTGAAACTGATGAGAAAACAAAAACTTTGCGGAAACGTTCATCAGAAATAATCAGTACAACAACCAAAACTAAATCTATGGAGGAGCAAGCAAAAAATATAGCTCTAAATGTTGTGGAAGATTCCATTAAAACTGTGATATCACAAAGAAATGAGGATGAAGGTGAAAAGGATAAGAATGTCAAAAATTTAAAGAATGATGAAAACAATAACAATGAAATAGCATCATTTGAAGCCATTCCAGAGGATTCCAAGGAGGTAGCAAAAAAAGATGACAAAAAGAATAAACGTTCACCACCGAAAGGAGTCAATAAAACTGTCCGAAAATTGAAGAACTCTCAGCGTCAAGATACAACACTTTCAAAGGAATCCAATGAAATTGAAGCGTATATCGAGCAACGTGAAGCAATTGAAAATAAACGAGACCATAGTGAAGATCTTTTGGAAATTATTGATCCTAATGGACTGAAAGAGCAAAAAAGTCGCCAAGAAGCCAAAGCAAGAGGAGAAATACCGGAAAGTGATATAAAAGTGGAGGAAGAAAAACTCAGCAAGCCAGATGATAAATCAAGTGAAGATTCATCCAAGACTGCTGAGTCAAAATCTGAGGCAGTGGAAAAAAATCCATCTGAAATTGGAATACCTGATTCAGAGTCGAAAGTCGAAGACCATCCAGAACCAACTGAAGTGAAATCGAATGATGAAGCAGAAAAAACTGAGCCTGACAAGCCACCTTCTTCACCTCGACCTGAATGTTCTACAGCCTCAACTGGGATTAGTGATGATAGGTTGGGTGAATTAATTGATCGATGGCTTGATGAAGGTGATCTATTAAGATTAGAACATGTTGTGATCGCAGGTCAAGGTGAAAGGTTGATCGGCCGTCAGTCTTCCAATGAATCTGTGCAAGAATTTCTAAATCTGGTGCCTGTTTATATGTCAAAAATTGGTAAAGTTCACGAAACTGTGGTCAAAGGTAATCTTAGTGAAGTTCGTCAAGTGTTGACACGAAAACGTTTTGCACTCAGTCGTGATCATGTGGGTGCAAGTCCTCTCCATCTAGCTGTACTACATGAGCATCCTGAGATATTGTCTTATATAATTTCAAAATTTCCCGAAACTCTGGATGGTCCAGATAATGAGGGCAGAACTCCTCTTCACTATGCTGCTGTTATGGCCACCAAAGGTAAACACAGTTACGATGTTTTGCTGAATGCTGGTGCCAACACTAATTTGGCTGATAAACTTGGCAACACAGCGAAACATTATCTGGAGCATCCCGGTGAGCTGACCATAAGTGATTTGTTGTCAAATTATCGTAAAACTTCCGATTCTGGTGAGCCACCGAAAACACCGGAAAATGTTGATGTCTGGAAACGGCCACCAACAGCTGACATTGAATCACGCTTGACCCCATCGCCAAGTGATTCGCAGACTGGTGGACATGAGGACACCGGAGAAGATGGGCCACAAAACACAGGACCCAATCGACATGAGGTAAACGCAGATGTACATGTTGATGGTAAAGTACAGGATTTGGATAAATTTGGTGTCAAGCAGGTAGACGATGAGGAGGTGAAAAAAGAGGTTGAAACAATGTCTGTTCAATTTAAGGAAGTGCTACGTGAAGAAAAAGGTCGACTAAAGGAAACAATTCGCCGAATTATGGGTAAAGTGCCCAATAACAGTACAGTTGAAAATTTAAATATTTCCGATTCAGAGGCAAGTAGTGGTGATAAGAAAAGTATTGGTGAAGAGAGTAAAATAAATGAGTATGAATTGTGTCAAGTGAAAGATGAACATGGACAAACAATATTGCATCTTTTGGCGGGAAAAGTTCAACGGAAACCTATTTTGCATCAAATGCTAGCTTCAGTTGAATATTTGATTCCAGAACGAGATGAAAAGTATCGTACGATACGAGATGTTGCTGTTAATGCTGGACTAAAAAGTAATATACAAGTGATCGATAATTATATATTGGGTGCTTTTGTTCGACGAAATGTTGGATTTGCCCAGAGACTATCCCATGAAGGCTTCGATTTGCTCAATGTTGTCGATGAGAATGGTAATGATATCACTTCCGTGTTGAGACGAAATAATATCAGTTCAATGATAAAAGTGTTACAAGATATTAATTATTTTCAAAAACTGAGAGATGAATTGCATACTTTTGTGAAAAATGAATACCTTCAAGGAGTCACCGAGCTGGTGGACACAGATTCGATGGTTGTGACAGCGAAAAATTCACGAGGTCGAACAGCATTACATGTAGCCATTTTATTTGGAAATTTAGATATTATTTCTACACTCATAAATGCTAATCGGGAGGCAGCTAAAATTCCTGACAATGTGAGTAGATGAATTGCACTTATTGCACTTGGTTAATTAAGTTTTGTCTATCGAATTTTTCATGAACCTTGTTCATTTCTGCTCAGATGGGTCGAACTCCACTCCATTATGCAATGGCGTTCAAGCAGATTGAAAATATTGGACGAATATTGATCAAAGCTGGTGCTAATCGTTCTGTTCGAGATGTGGTAAGGTTTTGAAAAAGTTATAAGGGAAAACAGCTTCCTTTGAGGCCTTTTCTCTTCTATCTTGTTCTTTGTGTCAGATCAGTCTAATTAATGAAAATATCTTAAACTTTTCTTCTCTACAGAAAATGCGGACTCCGAGTTACTATTTTGTTTATCCTGAAGAGATTCGAGTTCTAAAATCAGAAGAGAAAAACGCAAGTGCCTAACAAGTGTAAAGTATAAGTATGCCCTATGGAACATCGAAAATCCATATTGAGAGAGTGGTGGCGATTGTTTCATTTAGATTAATTTGCTTCACAAGCCTCCAGTTAAGATTTCTCCTCTCTGATGATTGATTCATTTCCATGTTCCAAAATTTCGTAGAGAAGGATTTTCAACAATCTGCTCTAGAAAATCAAAAAATAAATTATGTTCAAAGAGGAGGATATTGAAAATTATTGATTAAGATGAAATACTGGTTTGAATTCTGATTACTCTACTCGAAATACTTTTCATCTTGTGTAGTATCTACACAATTCACAAACCCATAGGTTGTCATTGACAATCTCTCTCTTTTTCTCTCTTTCTTCGACCAAGGAGCCCTTCTTCTATTACACTGAACTCTAACCACGTGATATAAAAAGAAAACATAAGCAAATAATGAACCTGAACATTGTGAGTGATTTTCTCGAAAGCTTTTGCCCTCTCTTCTCGCAGGAACCATTCTCATTATCTGAGTAAATAGTTGGAACTCATTAGGCTAATGAAGGTCTTCTCAATTCTCTCTCTCTCTCTCTCTCTCTCTCTCTCTCTCTCTCTCTCTCTCTCTCTCTCTCTCTAACAAGATCAGAAGCTCTCATGAGCAGTTAGCATTGTTCACTTCTATTTTTTTCCAATGATATTAGAATGGAATAGAAAGCTTAGGATATTCGGATGATTTTGGCCATTCAAGCTCTTTCTGAACATCGTCATCATATTTATTGTTAGGCCAAGTTTTATGATTTAATTTGTTGTCGGAACGGAGTGGAGACTCAGTATCAGGTTCCCAGCGATTAAAAATTCCGACTTTTTTGGTTTCCGATAACTCCCGAACCAGGTCTCTGATTCAATACGAATTTCGAACGTTTTCCAAGTGCATGGTGAATTTGATTATCCCGCAAAGAAGATCAAAATCTGAGTTCAGGGAAAAAAGTTATGAAAATTCATTTTAACATGGAATTTCCCATACCTGGATGGTGCTGACATTCGGACTTGGAAAAATTTCGAGAATTTTCAAAATTTTTTCTTCGAGGTATGGCTAAATACATCTCAAATACACTCTGTACCCATGATAGGCACTAGGTTAGGTTGAGTCATGACAATGGGTCGGAGCCCATACCCACAAATACCTGAGCCATCAGCCATTGGTTAGGTTGAGTCGTGACAATTGATCGGAGCCCTTACCCACGAATACCTGAGCCATCAGCCATTGGTTAGGTTGAGTCGTGACAATGGGTCAGAGCCCATATACAAATCCCTGAGCCATCAGACATTGGTTAGGTTGAGTCGTGACAATGGGTCGGAGCCCATACCCACTTATGTTAGGTTAGGTTAGGCTAGGTTAGGTCTACCTATCCAAAATGGGATCGGCGTTCAACTACTCTCCACTCCGTTCCGACATCGGATCGCTGATCCATCATAAGTATAGTGATGGAGATATATTGCGGTCTCTTCATCATCTCCTCACCAAGGCTACAGAGCTCGATCTTCCCCATCTGTCTGCTATCACTCATTCACCGTTCGAAGATACGGTTGGCTTATGCTTGGATACCAAATCATGTGGAAAGCTAATTGATAGCTCAAATCCACCTGATAAACTAGCTGTTAAACACTCTATGTCTGAAATTTCAACGATGAGCTATGCCAGCATTGGTGCAACACATCTAACAGTTCTACGATCTCAAGCTTTTCCACACCTGCACCTATTAGAACATAGAGGAGAAGGCCTGAGCAGGTAGATGAGAATACTCGTTCTGCTGAGAGGTCAGTATAACTGAATTAAGTTGTAAAAAGTCAATGCGAGTGAGTCAAGTATTATTAATTATTAATGGCTGAGAAGCCGATCAACCATAAATATAGCTATGAGAGTTTTCTACAAAGTGAAGATACGTCAGAACGTGCCCTCCTGATCATTGAATTATCATAAACTTCATGAACTCTTCTCATGCAAACACCTTTGTCTGACAGATAGACACGTCATGGAGAGAATTTGATAATGGCTGGTAGATATGTATGATTGTTACAGACGATCTGGTGAAATTCATCCTACTTCTATGCATGGGTATTTTATTGATATTCGATATCTTATTATGAATCTTTCATTGCAGCCATCGATCGACTCACACATTATCAATGGGGCAAGATAATCATCTTGCCAGGCCACGATCTGAAACAAGACGTTGTGTATGCCCATAGCTTCAAAAGAAAATCTGATCAAAACTTGGTTGTGCATTCCATTTGACAGGTATACATGTATTGTCAAACTCTGGTTGCTAGACTGTTGGTACACTTTGAGAAAAAAGGTTCTCAATCAAAAAACTCTTTACTAAGAGAGTTAGCTTGAGGCCAGTAGAGAGTTCCTCACTGACGAGAAGAAGCGACTACACATGCTTAGGACAACCTATCTCTCCTGGATGCTCCTTGAAAGCATCTAAAAAGCTTTTGTGGACATGGGATCATTTATTTACTTCAGTAAGTTTAGTTCACACCTTTTGTCCGTCATACTTACCATTCTATTCTGGATACAACCTTCTATTCGGTTTGTGAACAAGTTTAGGGGTCATCGTATAGTTAATACTCTTTTCAATCACATCAAGTTTGTGAATTTTCAAGTGAACTTCTCGATTGTTAACATAAACACTATCCGTTGGAGAAATAATCGTAAAAATGAGCAGATATTCGGCTCAGCTCGATGATTTGATGTTCCTAAGCTGGTCACTTCCCGACAAACAGGATGTCCGAGCTAAAATCTGGACACTACTAAGGTGAGTATGATTTTTTTTTCAACCTCATAGAAATATATTACCATTGTGATCCTAATTGGAAACTGATTGTGTGTTTTCCTGTAGTTCCATTAGACAAGAAATCGAAAACGTCGCTGGAACGAACAACTTCGTGCTCTGTGGGGTGCTGTCCAACACAACATGAACTATTTTACAACGTCTACAGCTCTTCTCTGAAAAGGTTCGATCTGCCATTGGAGGATATAAAGTGATTTTGGAAGGCTTCATCAGTCTTTCCATGGACTCGAAGATTGTCCTCATCAAAGAAGTAGGAGAGAAAAAAGCTTTAATTGAAAGAGCTTTGGAGGAAATCTTCCTATTCTTAGAAGATGAGATAGCAAATACTTGGCTTGTGTTCATCATGTCCAAAGAAGCAAACAGTTCCGACATTTTCAAAGAATTGATCCCGAAATCTATCATTGCCACAGGAAGCGTCTCATACAATTCCAAGCAATACATATGCATGGTCATTGTTTTAAGAGCATTCGTTGCTCGATCTGGCTCCAACCCTTCGAACGTAGATGATATCGATGAAATTGTTCAGAAGGCTGTTAAACTAACTCATTCTTCAAATTTAGTGGAAGATATACAGATTTATCTTCCAGGGTTCGAGCTACAAGGAATCGATGATCTCACTACCCGTGCATCTTTGATTACTGGAGAGCAACCATCAGACTTCTCTAAAAATTTGTTGGGAGGAATTCTAGGAGATGATTTGGAGTACATGACATCCTGTTTTCCTGGTTCATTTGTGGAGGAGTTTCCTCCCAAGTCAAAAAAAGATCGAATATCTCGATTTGATGCACAAGGTCACTCTCAGTCTTCAATCCTGGCGAAAATTTTGGATGAAACTTCACTTGAAAATTCTTTGCAACGAAGAGCTGTTGGAAAAAATCATCCTGATGAGAAATATCCTGAGCTTGAAGATACAAAAGTTGGAAGTCAAGAGTCAGGGTTGATTCCAAGAATAGAGTGCTAGCATCTCAAAAAGTAATCGGTGAAACTGAGCAGATTTCTCATGGAAATTCAGAACAGCTCGATGAAGGCGTTGAGGCTCCCATTGTGATACTGAAAGATCTCAGAGAAACGCATCCTGAAACTGGTCCTCTTCTAAAAGAATGGAGGAAAAATGAAGAGAAGAGAGAAGAGAAGAAAACGAGAAAAAAGAAGACACGTTTCTAAGCCAGTACCCAGTATTTTTGGCCCTCTCAGTTTTTCCACTGATGAATTTCACTTTCTCCTAAATCCAAATGAGCGAGCTTCCATGTATTTGCACACTATGTCTCGGATGATTTTGGCCATTCAAGCTCTTTCTGAACATCGTCATCATATTTATTGTTGGGCCAAGTTTTATTGATTTAATTTGTTTTTAACGACGGATGTCACAAATTTTCATCTCTTTCTCACACACTTTATTCTCCAGAAGTTGTATAATGATTAGAATTATCATGTGTATTCATTCACACATGTATTCCACTGTTTTTATGTTCCTTTATTCATCAAGATATGAGACAAAAGGATTGATGATGATGCAAGAAGTTGCCAGTTAGTGATACAGCTCAAGAAATCTAGATGATGGTACTCTTCACCCGGATTTCTTGAGTCGCAATGATATTCTGAGAAGAAAAATCAGAGGCTTGAAATTTCATGATTTAATTTGGAGTTATTGTTAAATTCATTGTAGACCTCCATGCTCATTATAACTGATTTGAATGTAATTTTTGTTATGGTATATCAAGGAGAGATGTATTTTGTCCCAGCAACTAAAGGAAATGCTATTTAATCAACTAAAAGCATTGATAATAGATTAGACCATCCGTATCCGGGGAGAGGAAGAGAGCGAGAGAGGAAGAGAGAAACTAATCCCATCGATAAATGGACCGGATTTAAGGGCCAAAAAAGATTAGCAGGCAAGTGATTTCTCTCCTGATACCATACAAACAGTAGTTCTTTGATCAAGACAAAATCATCTTATACATCATTCCGTGAAAAGAGATAGACTAAAAAGATTCGACCATCAAGAGTTTATCATCTTCCCATCCCAGCTTCTTCTGGTCTTCTAGTCTTTCAATGAAACTCCTTGATCAACGGGCTTGGGTTTTCTTTTGTTATAGAGAATTGTAGGCTCATATGTTGGCCCATTATGATGGAATTTTTGAGCAATGGAAAAGCATGCTGATAGCAAGATGTGAGCTTGCTAGGGCATGCAAAACAATATTTTCCTAGGATTTATTCATGAAGATTTTTGAGAAGAGTGTTTTTCAGAAGATGCCTGAGAATGATTCCTGGCACGCTCAGATCGCTTATGAATCTTCCAGGTAAAATTTTTTTCAAAATTCTCTTGGAATTTGGTCACTGAGAGCTGGAAATTTATTTATTAAGGTTTTTGTTCCATTTACAGCGACTATCAAGGTCTTACAGTAGCTCTAGGGAAGAATGCATTATAGAGATGAATTGAAGAGCTTCTCAAGAAGCTTGATAGCAGAATTGTGCAAAATGATGAGAGATCAGAACAATACTCAAACAAAGTCATGATTGTTCTTAGGAACGTATTCCATCTGCAGAAGAATTCGGAAAATCTTTTAACAAGTTTAACTTGTTGCTAACGGCTGGCCTGATCGTTGACATGAGCTTGAAATTCTATCGATAGATGACAAAATATCCATTAGATTAGTCTTTAACTTTTCTATTTTCCCCAAGTTCTCTTCAAGCTCGTTCTTGATATAATACAGATTGGAATGGGATAGATGACCAGAAAACCTAAATCAATGATAAAATGAGTCAATCAAATTGGAAGATTATATTGTTTACTGAACCAACCTCGCAGGAGTCGCAGTGTTCAGAAATTCATGAAGCGCAGTGATCCGATGAATAAGAAGGAATGTTGAGAAGGTAAGATAGATGAGTAGTAAAACGATCACGATGTATACAAAAGGAATAGATGTCATTCTGTAGATAGAAAATGAAATGGCATCAATATCATGTGTGACTAAGATGATTGAAGTCTTACTTTGTAAATTTATCTTGAATTTTTTTGATAAAAGAATACAAATTTCGCTGGTAGAATGACCTTTTCTTCGATTTGGATGATTTAGTCCGATTGATGAGCTTGCCATTTGATGAATGTTCCTGAGAGCCTGTAGAATCATATTCACTATCGGAATCGGACGAATCACTCATATCTCTCGATAATCTAATTTTGTCCGAAGCTATACTACGTTGCAACGAAGCAGACTTTGGTAAATTAAGTATAGTTTGACTAGTTCCGACATCTTCTGATAAAGTGAAAAGAGATGGACTGTTGCGTTGTCTACTGGAATGG
Organism: Brevipalpus yothersi; assembly: GCA_003956705.1. Classification (NCBI taxonomy): domain Eukaryota; kingdom Metazoa; phylum Arthropoda; class Arachnida; order Trombidiformes; family Tenuipalpidae; genus Brevipalpus; species Brevipalpus yothersi. The sequence continues at coordinate 293,560 of QZCP01000113.1, forward strand.
TTATTCTTTTCCTCCTCCAACAGAGCTTCACACGCTCGAGTGATAGGACCATCGATTTCATTATCAGTGCCCAGAGAAGATGGTAATTGATCTGGAGTAAGAACATTCATCTGTGAAGAAGATCCCGAAAACGAAGATCAAAAAATGAAATCAAAAGATTGAAGCCAGAAATTGAAGATTGGCAAAATTATCTCTCAATCATCCAGCGAATTATTAGTGAGATGTGATCAAGTCTTCAGCTTCCATGAAAGATTTTTCCTTGACCACCCCTCAATATATGCACCCTTTTCTAGGAAAGTACATCGGAATTACTACTTTTCCCTTAGTTTGTAAACCCTAGACTCCAACTTTTGTCATGGAAACTCGATCATTGATCATCATTAAATCATCTATCAAAATAGATGAGACAGTTGAATGTTTACCGAAAGATTGCTCTTCCAAACTCCAACCATCAATCGGTATGTAGTATCACGTGAAAATAATGAACCAAAAACATACTAGAGGAAAAGGGTGGTTGAAAGAGAGGAAAAGAGTTTCAACAACATTAAATTGCTTCATCACCTCATAGACATGAGTGTTGCGTGTGCAGAATGTCCTGCAGAGTTGAAACAAACGAATCTGGCAATACAACTCACTTTATCATTGATAGTTTCGATTCCAATTGCGTTCGGAATGACTAGAGCAATTTTTTCCTTTGTAATATCTCGCACATCATTCACTTGAATGAGTAACTAGTGAGGAAGATGAATGGAAAAAAGTGGGAGAAGAAAAAAAATATATAACACTTAATTGTTGGAACTTAGCGGAAGAATGAATCAATTGGCTCAATCAATTGATGAAGCGTGTGTGTGAGCGATTAAGGATGCATTAATTAGATTATGGTAAGCAATTATCTGTATATACCTTTGTTTTAAAGCCAAATATATTCGAATAAAAGCCAAAATAGTTTTCGGTTATGTACAAAAATCCTTGTATAAGAATATCAGCAAGAAGGGCGCATGAAAAATCTATCAAAAAGAAAGAAAAATGAGTATCTGATCAGACAAAAGGGAAAAAATGTCTCAAACAAAATCAATTAAGATAAGATTATCAAGTACGGAATATTTTGATAGAGATTTCTCTGGAAAGATAGAGAAGTTTGCCTCTACAACTTGTAATAGATCACTTTTTGAGATTTTTCTCTTCCAGTTCAAGAATAATTCAAATTCAGTAACGGGTCATTTTGGTTACTATTAAGCCAAGAAACTTAATCAGCAATTTGGAAAATCAACAAACAAAACTCAATCTCAATCAGAAAAATAATCATCAAACTAAGATAAAGCTCATCCATAGGTTTTGAAAGTACAAAAAAAATCAATCATGATCAAAGCGAATAAATTCAATGTGATAATATTTAAAAATCAAATGCTCACAGTCTATTAATTTTTCCTCACTCTCAACTTGAGGGAAACGTCGATGAAAAGCGGAATTGTGTCCAGCATTAAATTGAATTGTTCGTTCTTCATCAACCCATACTGTTTCCGTTGATGATTGGCGAGCAACCACATTGGGAATGGTTGACGTTGCAGGACAAAAGTCAACACTATTTACGGAAGAAGTTTTTGTTGCTTCTGTTGGACACATTTTTTCATTAACAATAAAAAGATCGGACACATTTTTGTTCTCATGATCTTTATCTTTGTGTTCATCAATCGATGATTGACTAGTTAATGAAGGAACTGCTAGATTGGTGACTGATGTGGTTTTATTCATGGTTAAAGAAGCACTTGAATTATCAATGTTGTTGCTGGTGTTGTTGTTGTTATTATTATTATTGATGTTATGATCGTTGGCTTGAAGATTGGCAAGATTGTTCTCTATCACTTTGATGTTGCCTAGTAAGTTGTTGGTACTGTTACCATTTGATAAACTGCAAGATGGTGATGATGATTCATTGGCATCTTCACCCAGATCCACCGATTGAGATGAAGCTGATGAGGCTGATTTAATTGAATCACTTTGAAAAACTTTCTCCATTTGCACGGAGCCGGCAATTGTTTCACTTGAGCCGGTATTGGCATGATGATGATTAAGACTTTCTGGATCCAAATTTTCCATATCAGTCAAATTTGTTTTAACTGATCCAGCGGACATTGCGATAAGCATAGGATTGACATCGGCCACTATAATATGGATGAAATATGGATGGATGAATCAATTGAATATTAGCAACATTAACAACGATGACACCAAAACACACCAACAGCACACATAAACACAAATAAACACAAACAGTCAATAATTGGTTCACTAATCACTAATAACGAAAACAAGTTAAGCAAAAATATGGTAAAATAAGTGGTTAACTTTCAAGACTTTCTCTCACTTTTCAACCCTTCAATCCTTCCACTTTCAATTGCACGTGGTTAATGAAAAGCAAAACTTAAATCAACTTAAATCAACTTAACATGCTTGTTGGCTCGGATAAGGTTCATTAAGAGGAAGCAAGAAAGGAAGAGAGAAAGTTGATAAGAAAAAAACCAAACTAGTTTGATATGTATATCAAAGTACTGATTGAGTTAAAACAAAACCGATCAATGAATTGATGATGATTGATAATGAGGAGAAAGAGAGAGAAAGAGAAAGAGAGTAGGAAGATAGTGAAAGTGCATGATGTTTGACTGATTGGTAAATATTATTATTATTATTAATATATTTGATTGCATTCATTACAAGCAATCAGTAGAACTGAAGAGAAGAAAAGAAAAGAGAAGAGAGAGAGAGAGAGAAAAAAATAGATGTCTATTCCTAGATTGATAAACCATAGAAGTTTCGTTTTGACTGACGTAGCTAAAATAATAGTCGTTGCAAAGTGTGGTATGATGATTCAATCAGAAAAAAATAATACACTTAAGCATCCGGTCGTTTGGTGTGTGTGTGTGTGAGTAAGTATTTAAGAGATGAATTGAAAAATGTAATTCACCAGAACGTGGTTAAAATAGATGTGGAGAAGCGATGTTAATTGATAATATCAATGAACAATTCGAACAATTGTATTCTGATAAAAAACTCGTTGAGAAAAATTCTTGGCTTAAAATGACCCAGAAAAAAAATATTTACCTGAATTTCTCCACCAAAAAGATATCATTTTCTCACATGGCTTTTATCACTACTAATTTCACCTTTTGTACTCTCGATTAAGAATCGAAAATACCAGAAACTGAGGCAATCCAAAAACAAAAATTATCAATTCCATATCTTTTCATGACTTTCTTCGAAACGATATCATGAAATACTTGCTTAAGAAAGTTGAAATGTTGATCACACTCAAAATTAGGACTGCAAAAGAACACAAATTGATACTCTGTGCATATGTTCAAGTGTGAAACTGATCATTGAACAACAAGGAATCATAAAAAGTCACATAAAAATACATACTCTCAACACACACACCAACAGGGATCAACACAATCTATCAAGAACGGACTTTGATACCAAGTTTGTCAACATTAATTGTGAACATGCACACATAATTGTTCACATAACAATCAATGGCTAAAAAGAACAAAGCAGTCTCTCTCTCTCTTCCTCTCATACACACATTCAAACATTTAACGGTGAGATATGATGATGATTATAATCATGATAACCACGGTTAGGCAAACTGATTACTCACCCCAAATGAAAGTAGAAAATGCTAGCCAACAACTATTTGGTTAACTGTTCTCTTCAGAGGCTTTGAACACTTTTTTTCATGTAACTTGACTCCATGTACCATATCGATGGGCAACAACGATAATAATAATAACGATCACTAGTAAAGTCGACAATCAAACTAGAACACATTGATATGATGATCGGATGTTGTGTGAATGCCTCCGGGAGTGTCAATTCAGTGTGAATCAAAAGAGTGATCATAAGAATGCGCCAGGATGTTCAACATATAACCAATGGACTGATAGGAACAGTGGATCTTGATCCCAGTAATTCTTTTGACCAATGGAAGAAAATTCCTGAGAAGAAAATATTTTGAATGAAGGTTCGATTCTAGAAGTTTTTTGATGGGTATTTCTTTCATTTCGATTGTCAGTTGCATTCACCTCGTTCGCTTGATATCTTCTCAAACACAGTGAAATAGTGCCATGAGTTCAGAAGACTGACGACAATTTTAGGTTTGGAATATATCAACCTCTCTCTCTCTCTCTCTCTCTCTCTCTCTCTCTCTCTCTCTCACACCAATAAAACTTAAACGCTATCAGGCCTCGCCTCTACACTAAATTTTTCTTATTTTTCTTATCACGGTGGTCTGAAAGTTTCTATGCAGAATAATGTTTTCTAAAAACATGCTATATTTCGGGCCTATGGAATAGTTTGATAATTTTTGATCACGGAATTAAGTCAATTGTGAGGAAATTCTTATCAAATTGGACAAAAACCCCACAAATCTATTATTCAAGATGATAATATTGAACTGTCAGACTCTCTTGGTGAAATGTTGGAGCCAAAAATTATCATTCCAATACGTTTTCAGGCCACTCTGTATAAATGATACATACATATGACCTCAATCTCAATCATGGAAATCCAGAGCAAATATGCTCACATAAGCATATGTATTTACTTTATCGATCAGCTATTCAATATATGATCTGTAAACTATAGAAAGTAGGGATTTACTCAATATTACTCGGGAAGACTTATAGCACATGATATCAATATAAGCTACAGATCAAAAATTTTTCACTGTATCAGAGTACATGAAGATCTTCATTCAAGATGATCGAGAAAAACTTTTCGATTCCAAATACAATGTCTCGAAAATTTCATCTAACACCCAAATTTCTTCCAAATGTTTTGTTACCTTTAAAACGGAAGCGTCCCAAACTGTCCATGTATCGTGAATTAGTGCTCATCAATCCATTATTCAAATATTATTCCCAAAATAATCACGCAAAATCAGCACTCAAAATCCTATTGATCATCTCAATTTTTGCCGCTACATGTAGAATAATTAATCGATTGTATCAATTATTTATTCTCATATCTCGTACAAATGAAAATATTTTCAATGAATATTCCAATCGAAGATTGGCCAGTATCTCTCTCGATGTGACCGTATATTGTGCTCTCATTGATTGTTTAACAAATGATCCAATTCAATATGCCATCAAATTTGATTCTTTCTGGTCTCGCTATCGAATATCGGCTGATTTTCAAGCTGTAAAACGTATTAAGCGTGGTCGAAGATGGATAATTTTCGGTACCTACTTATACATTGCAAGTCAATTGGGAATGTCATCACTCAAATTACGATACATGTACAATGCATATGTTGAAGGTGGTGAAGACATATATTTTAATTTGATCACTCGATTATCAGTCTATCTGGCCCTCGCATACATGGCTGTGTTCATTTATCGGCTTAATTTAATTGCACTCTATGTTTCTACTGCCTTCTTACACATAGGATGGCAACTTGAGGCAGCTATAAAGAAAGTGTCTCAAGATCATTCTGGTACTATCAATTCATTTCACTCACTTGATGTCCAAATGATTCAATATTATCGTAATTTACATCAAGATCTTGCTTTACTGGTCGAAGAGATCGGCAAATTGCATTCCATCATGCTGAATGGAGTATACGTAACGATAGTTGCCCGTATTGTTACCACAGTATATGATGTTCTCTTGACTGGTCTATCATTAAGATCTCTTCATGCATTGCAAATAATAATGAGTTTACTGCGATTATTTGGAATCACAGTTGCAGCTAGTTCTATACATGGAAATTCATCAGCACCTCTTAATCCACTTTACGATATATCGAAAGTGAGAAGAGGTGAATCGTTACTATTGGAGGTATGATCGAAAATATGGATCTGCAAAGGAGAATATTTACCTGTACTTAATTTATCTCTCACTTTTTCTTTTATACGGAATCATCTTTCAGGTAAGTCTATTTCTGGATCGAATCAATCAGCAAAGTGTGGGCATAAAATTGATGAACCACTACACAATCAGTATGAGTGTAATACCAACCATCTTAACCATGGTGATCACCTATTTTGTCGCCGTTGGTTCACTCAATAACGATGAACAATTAGCCACTGTCAACAAGCCATTGATGGATAATTCAACAATATAGTGTTATTTTATTGGGACAAAAAACAATCAAAATTTGTGAATATAAAGTTTCGAAGAATCAAGATGCACATGAATGAATTCAAAAACACATTATCAATTGTTCAATCGTTTCCGTAAACTATCTCTCAGTACGAGAATCAAATAATACATTTTTCATCTTCTCTCTCTCGTCCCATCATCATACTGATGAAAAATCTATAGTCAAGAGTAACCTCGGACTTGAATTCACTCTTTGAACACTCCCCAGAAAAGAGAGAGAGAGATAAGATATAAAATGAGAATATGAGGTCAAGATGATGAGCTTACAAATTGTATCTTGTCAGGCTATCTTGGAATGTTTGACTAGATAATGATTAGATTAAATTGTCTAGTGCAAAGATTTGAGCGATCAATGTAAAGGGTATTAATCAAAACGTTAGGTAACTGTGAATACTATTGCAGTCTCATGAAGAAATTTGACAAAAGATAATCGTCAACCGATAAAATCAAAAATTCTTACCCTCTTCCCTCTCTCTCTCTTTTTCTTTCTATTCCTTTTTGTGGGTCCTGAATTCAGAATCATCATTTTTCTCGATCAAAAAACGATCAAGCTCACACAACATAGTCGCTTAATGATGTGAGAGATATGATCCTAGTCCAATGTCTTCGCACCAGTGTATTTTGTCTCAAGTAATTTCGAGATACTGCTAACTCTTCGAATTGAGGCCATATCTGAGGGCACGAAGGCTGATTTGAGTGCAAGTTTAACGAGTGTATCACTTGGAACTTTATCATCATTTTGGTGGACAAATTCAACCCATGTTAACATGTATTCTATCCTGATCAATGATGATATGAGAAATATATTTCTTTTTCACCAATCAAGGCACACCCAAAGTATATACCTCTTTCGCTTTCCTCTCCTCTCATCATCATGTTCCGACCAAACCCATACATGTAGTGATAAAAGTTCAAGCAATAATCTCTTCACCCTGTTCTCATTCCAACGCCTTGTTACAACTCACGATAGAAGTTGATGTGTCTCTCTTCCTAGACATCATAAAAACTCATTTCTTTTTGCCGGAAACTGTTTGTAGATTCATTCGATTCATCTTCATTCTTGTCAGGGACAATGTTCAAGAGGAATGATTTCCATAGAAGTCATTGGTTTTCAATTCTTTCAAAATCATGCCTGACAGTAATTTTTGACCAGAAACAAGTCGAAATAGTTGCGAATATTTTTTCGAATTATATTATATATTCAAAAAATTCGATTCTTATAAGAACTGAAGATAATAACAACTCGTTGAGAGCGAGATGAATTTGAGTATCATTTATTCGTTGATATCTTCATCCAGCGTTTCAAATTCGTATATTTGAGATTATCGAATAATAATAGCGTTATTAAATGCTGATAGGTAGTTTTTTATTGATTAAATTCGATTATCTTTCGAAATTCACATTTTGTAAAAATGTTTTCCAGATTATGTTGATGATACAAGCATGAGCAAATACTCCTCAAGATAGAAACGTTTTAACCATGAGCAAAAATTTTTCTCCAATTTTCTAAGTGTTTTGATTGATTCAATAAATATTCAATATGTTTCAATGAATTTTCCAATCGGTTTCGAGGGATTCCATAGGTTTCATCTTCTTCTCGGTGATCCCTGAAACTTATACTTTGTTGTCAGTTGCACTTTTTGGTGGCGTTGAATCTTTGGGCACAACATTTGAAGGTGGTGTATTGAAAGGTTTCCAATCGAAACTTGGTGGTTTTGCTCCTCCACCGCCACTTGTTGGATTCTGGGCAACAGAACCATTGGAAGCCACTCCTGGTCCCAGTGACCCTTGACCTCCAACCGAGGCAGGTAGAGATGCAGCAGGACCGGCAGAAATTGGTGATGAAGACGAAGTGGTAGTCGTAGTAGAATTACTCGATCCACAGGTACATTCCATGGTTCCATTGGTATTTGGTGTACAAGATGTGCTCACTTTGGCAGCTGAAAATAGGCACTTCCAGAAGCATGAGAAATCACACGAAAAACTTGCATCTAAAATATAGATTGGAATAAGAGCTGAAATTGTGGAACAATTTGCCTTGATCATCTAACTTACGAAGTTCATTAGTAGCTAATACGAGTAGAAACGTAATAAGAAGTATTTTTTTCATTTTAGAGCCACTTTATGTTTCTAAGTATTGGCAAAAAAAATCTTCTATCCCAATAAAAACTTACAAAAAATACTTCTCAAAGGTGACGATAACGCTTCTCTGACCAACTGAACGAATATCACTCTGGAAGATTATTTTTTATATGTGTAGTTTTGTCAACAAGTGACGATATTAATGTAGCGAGAATCAATTAGATATGGGATCATGGAAGAAGAGAGAAGAGAGAAAGATAGATAGTAATGAAGAAAAGTAACAGAAAGAGAAAGACAGAGAGAGAGAGAGAGAGAGAGAGAGAGAGAGAGAGAGAGAGAGAGAGAGAGAGAGAGAGAGAGAGAGAAAGAGAGAGAGAGAAGAGAGAGAGAGNGAGAGAGAGAGAGAGAGAGAGAGAGAGAGAGAGAGAGAGAGAGAGAGATCAATAAAAGAATTACACATGTAAGCCTAGTTCTTCTCCTTTCATAATGATGAGAACTCAATTGCTATCCGAATCAAGTCGAGAATAATGATGACAATTGCTTCGATGAATCACACACACACACAGATAGAATGTACAAATGATAAGGTTAAGTTGATCGGACTTGAGTGATTTGTATTTATTCATTTATTCTGGGGTAGTTGCATGTTTACATGATGTTAGCAAAATATTCATGATTCGAGATGTCAAGTATATTTGGTAGGAAGTATTCTCTGTTCCTTACTTCTTTCGGATCATTTTGATTGATCTTGAAAAAATATTCAGCCACATAAATTAATTAGCAAAATATCTCATCTACATGTACCAACATAAATGTTCTGAGTCTTTCTCTTCTTTCGGACAATATACACTCAATATACCTGATTGATTGAACTCTCCCATTATTGTTCTTCGGTTTACTATGCTTTTCCCACTTAACTGGTGTCATTGACTCTTATACTGATTATATTGCACAGCCATCATGATGGAATATTCTCAAGAATTTTTTTATCTCTCCAAGATTTCCTGTTAAATATTAGAATAAAATGCCGAATCTGTGTGGCTAATTTTTTCAGAATTTTCGAGGATAGCTTTCTATTGTATACAGAAACATCGACATGATCTGAACGAATTGCAGAAACACAATGTCAAAATATTTGAAATGAATCTCAACCAGTTGTAAGCCTCTTCACATTGATTGACCCAACTAGAATGCAAGTCGTAAAGTTTGATACCGACTAGCGATTCATATCATTATTGCTCTAGTTTATGGAAACAGGAAATCTTTATGTCAAATATAATTGCAATCCACCTCTCAATATAACAGAAATAATCATAATGATATTTCTCTAAAAAAAATCATCTGGAAAATACGCCTGACATTGTTCTCCACTGAATTGCATACTTTTCTAAAATTTTTTTCTGTTATCAAAGGAGCTCAAATTCTAGAATGCCCTAGAAATCGAGAGAAATCAATCGGAATTGTGTCTCTACACATTGTTAGAAAGTTACATGTTGAGTGATTTTGTAATTTTCGAAGAGTGAGAAAAATTCCAGAATATTCGAAAATTTTTCGGACAATTTTTCTATCATTTATTTTCGAGAAAGATGAAAAAATTCTCTCTCTTCCTCTCTGTTTTCGGGGTAATTGCAAAATGTAACCATGAAAATACTGATGAGGAAATGTACTTCAACAATGAAAATGATGTATAAATAATAATAATAATAGTAATTTTTGTGACATCAAAACCAACATCCATTCAAAAATGTCGCTCTTTACTCTTTTCCTCCACACCTTCGGGCAATCACAACGGGCATACCTTAACGGTAAAAACAATTACGTTTCACCGGTTCTTCTTTTACGTTGATTAACGATATTCGGATGAGTTTTACGCAGATCATAAGCTAAGCCCATATAGCTGCATACATCAATGAAGAGTGTGGTCAAATTGAATGACCAACCCCATTCACTAGTAGAATAGTCTTGAGGAAAAGTGTGATGATAATTGTGGAAACCTTCACCCATAGCAGTCATGGCAAGTGAAAAATTGTCCCGAGAATTGATATTCTTATCGTATGGACGAGAACCGAATAGATGAGCCACACTATTAATACAGAATGCGATGTGCAGTGATATACAATATCTCAATACAACGCAAACAAAAAATGCCCTCATCAAATTTTCATCCCATAAATACACCGGAATCAGTGTTGGCAGTGAGATACCAATTATGAAAGCTAACGGTATGTAGAACCTGAATGAGAAGACAAATGAGACGAAAAAGAATATGTATCAATGCAAAACAATCCAATTGATCAGAATCATTGGCCCATTCTGATACTCACTTTCGTTGAAACGAAACTACAGGATCATCCAGTAGATCAGAATAATCTAATTGAGAGCCTTTCTTTATCACTTCCGGATGCTTTCGAACCATCAGCCAGCCAATATGACTAAAAAAGAAGCCTCGCCGGGCATCATGTGGATCGGCATCGGTTTCACAGAATTTATGATGGACACGATGATCTCGACACCATTCGTATATGTCCCGTTGAAGGGCCAGTGTTTGCAGTATGGCGAGACCAATTCGCAATGGTAATCGTGCTCGAAATGCTGCATGAGACCACAATCGATGAGCTCCAGCAGTCACACCGAGACCACTAATGATAATTAATAAAATAACTGGTAAAATAAAAGAGTGGGGTTGAGTGGGAATGTGGTCAGACGTACACGTGAAAAACAAAAGAGGGAGGAGGGGGTGGCAATGGAAGAAGAATCATTATTATCATTATTATTATTACTATTATTCAGAAAGAAATATGATAATTCAGGGAAATTCATATATGATCAGTTTTACAGTTACATTGAGGGGAGGGAGAAGGAAGAGAATGGACAGTGGAAGAAGAATATCCTTCTCAGATTTCGAAAAATTGTTCGTTTTCTTACCAAAAAAATGTGTTTGCCATTTGACATGGAATGATAAATACAAGCCGTACAAGGATGATATGTGTAGAACAATAAAAAATAGTACCATATACCAAATGATTGACTTGCTGGCAGGTAAAATGATGGTCATGATGATTGTGTGTATGTATGTTGGTCCGAAATATTTGAGTGTAAAACAATTAATTAGAACAATAAGAACAACAACAGTAATAACACCGAATCGTTAGTTATCATCGCTTGGACTCTATCCAACGTTTGGCCTATTACATGTATCGTGTACACACTGGAGAGGAAAGAGAAAGATAGAGAAAAGTAAGGTAAAGTTCACATAATAACAGCTCAGCTCGTGGATGTATGTGTGTGTGTGTGAAAGAAAAATCAGCAAATCAACAAATCAATATTAACAAAAAGCAATACGAATAATCAAGTCCAAAAGTTTTTCAACGATACCAACTTTCTCTCATTTTTTCTTCCTCTTTCTCTTTCTCTCACTTCTTTTCCAAATGATTAAAATTAGTCAAATCAATCAAATATGTACCACATCAATGGACACACAATATACACACGATTATCGGCAAAGTTCCTGGAATATCTTCGAGTCACACTGGTGAAGATAGGTACAAGTTCCACCTCTTGCGGTGTGAGTATAATAATCGTGTTTGCTTTCGTATCATAGAGAGAGAGAGAGAGAGAGAGAGAGAGAGAGAGAGAGAGAGAGAGAGAGAGAGAGAGCAAAGTAATCGGAGAATGTTATAGTGAATATTTTATGAGCCGAGAAGCCTTTTGTTGGAGCAAAAAAAAGGAATACTTGAAGCTCTCTGACTAATGTGGCTTAACGCCAGTGATTTGGTCGCTCTCAATAGTTGAGGAGGAGCTTTGAATCATCTATTCACAAAATACATTATGTTTATACATATTTACAGGTGTACACGTGAAATAACGGGACTGGTAAAACAAAAGAATTCAAATAAAATGAAAGGAGGGGGTGGGCGGGGGAGGTTGAGAGAGGAAAAGGGTTGGGGGTGGATGTCGTTCTGATGTTTGACAAAGAAAAGGGAAGAGATTTTAAGTACTGTTAACAAGTGGTTGAGATGAGGAGAGAGAAGAGAGAGAGAGAGAGAGAGAAAATGTAAGAATGTGATACATGTGTGTAGGGATGAGAGTGAAAGATTAACAAATTGTAGGTACAACTGATCAAATGTGTAAGAAATATGTTTAATTGATTCATGAGTTTGGAGAGCTATAAATTACTGGATGAAGCTTACATCATTCATGTGTATTTCTGGAAATATGTGTGTATATCTGTGCCACACCTATTAGGGAAGAGAGAGAGATAATCGAAAATGAGATGAACCTCTGATAAATGAGCCGAGATACATCAGGAACAATCCATCTAACAATAGAAAGTTCATTGATGTTCAATCGATTTTCTCGGAAAAAATCTCATTCCTTATGCTCTTCAAATTTGAGTCATCATGGCAATTATATTCGATAGCCGGCTCATTGGAGTCTCTCTCTCTCTCTCTTTCTCCTTCATATGAATTTCAATCAGTGGAGAAGAATTAAGAGAGTTGGTAAACAATCAATTGAGCTGTATAATATGTAACCAAAGAGACCAGAGAAAGAGAGAGCCTTGAATTGAGTGGAAAGAGAGAGAGAGAGAGAGAGAACGTCATGGAGAGCCATGAAGAGAGAGAAAACTGATTGTGCTTGCAAAAACTATGGAAATATGTGGAGCGAATTCATGAAATTCATCGTGAACGCTTGAATTCATTCGAGAAAAAGCTATGCCTTGTTAGTGATGAATCTGATGCATGATAAAACTAACTGGGGAAATAGTTATGAAAAGTTATGTTTTCCTTCTTTAAAGTTTTCGAATCAAAGTATCTACATTCATCTTAATGTTTGTCGAGGGTGAAAAATTATAGTCAAAAAATAAAACATAAAGAATATGAATCTCAAAAACCATCAGAACCCTCAGAACTCCGATGTTCTTAACATTCCAAATACAAACATAAGCCTCCGATGTTATCAAAATTACCTGAATTTGCCATTTGAAATCCATGTCATACAGATATCACCTTCACATGATTTCTTATTGGATGTATTATATACATGTATATATTCTCAATACTCAGGAAAAGCACAACTCACAAACTATACGTAAAAAATAATGATGATTCCATGACTTTTATCGTTCGTTCTACTTTCGAAAATGTCATAAAACCTGTGCAACAATAAATATACACAGATCTCGTGGAATAGTTCATTTATTGAGTCAAGTGAAACACATACACAATCACAATCACAATCACTATTTAGGATCGGAAACTCATGCCATGATGCTTCATAACACTGGAGTCGTAAACTGATTTGAAAATCATAATCATAACCATAAAACACAGACAAACTTTGAACATATATAAAGTTTGTCAATTTTTCTCATACAAAATGTTCCATGATGTCTATCAATGATGGAAAGAACAAAGCTGACTATCTCTCCCAAGCATTTACCGGCAATCATGATTAAGCAAACTGATTACTCACCTAATAGAGAGAAAATGCTGGCCAAAGTAACTTGGTTAACTGTTTCAGGGCTTCAAACATCAACACCTCTGTGCTGATTGATCTAGTATATCAGTAAAGGACAACATTGATGATGGCCATCACTTCAAATCAATTGATAAATATTGTGTATGATGGTTTATATATACTTTCAAGTTCTAAGTACACGTGTGATCAATCGAATTGTAGAAGTGAACAGATCGAAGTCAAAATTGGAATAGTTGATCAGAACAATTCTCACTTCCTGTAAATCATTATCGAAGCTCCTTCTTATATATCGGTCGAACTGAGGCCAGCGAAAAATGTGCGAGTTCACACTCATTTCTGAGTATTGGATGGGAATATTTTTCTTCATCCAACCCATCATGATATGAACTTTGCCATATTTTTCTCATCTCTTTCTCTTTCTCTCTCTATTTTTGTTCCAGTATCATAAAAATTAGATTGACGACTACCTTACAATTCAAGGCACACCCTAGAATAGCTCTATTTCTTTTTCTATCTTCCTTTCTTACTGGAATATTCATGTGACCAAACCCAAACCTAGAAAGTGATGAAAAGTTTGACTCAAGGAACCTTCCAGGACCTCCTTCAATTTTTTTTCCTCCACTCATCACACTTCCCAAGGTATATACACATGTACACATGTATTCTGTCCTTCTATCTACAACTTGGGTGTTTTGTGTACACCAGCAAAGCATGTATAATTCTCTTCCATCATTAATTGATTAATAATGATGAGTGTTCCAACTTTTTTTCATGTGTCTCTCACACACTCACACACCAAATACTACATATATGTGATATATATTTATACCGGCTTCCATAGGAAGGTGAGTTATGTCCATGTGTACATGATTCTTACATGTTCAATAAGAATGATGCAAAATCAACAATAAGATGAATAGTTTTACAATTTGTGTTTTAAGAATGAGCGCACATGATTGGAATTCGAATGAAATGCTGAAGGCTCAAAAAACAAATAGATCAATAGTTTGAAGGAGAATTTGTATAATGTAAAATTTATTTATGGTCTATATGAACACAAGGTCTGAGAGAGGGGCTTTCGAAAATAAAAATAAAAATTATTATCACAGCCTTTTGATCACAACAAAATGAACTTGCGTCCCATAGTGAATCCGAGAATTCTGAATTCAGATCATCCACCATGTCCATAGTTAATGAAAACCAAGTGATTCGTAAAGATGGTAGCTCTGATCTGAATGCTTTAGCTGCTATCTTTTTCCCATCAACATCCCAGTGGGTCAGTCAGTCGTTGATCAACTCTTGGGCATCAGAATAAAAAAGAAACTAGAAACCACCTACTAAATCGGTGCAATTGAGCGCATGGTTTGGACAAACTTTGATTGCAGAGCGAGACAATTTGGCTAAACGGGTCATTGAGGCACAATCTTCACCACATACACATATTATTCATTGAAGTTGCGAACAGATTCTCAATGAGAGAGAGAGAGAGAGAGAGAGAGAGAGAGAGAGAGAGAGAGAGAGAGAGAGAAAATTCGGACAGAGAGATAAAGATTCATTCGATGCGTGCCTCGAGATGTTCAATGACTACTCACTTGTTCTATGGAATATGGCCACTCTCTCTTCCATACTGGTCCATCTAGGAGATCAAAAAAGTTTGTTGTTAGTTACCATGGACATTCATTATTAACCGGAAATATTGTGACCATTGGATGAAGTGGAAGCCAACGAGCTCATCAGCCCGTGAAAGGGCTGATGGAAAGTAACGGTACAAAGAGTGAGAGAGAGAGAGAGAGAAATTCTTCGGACCAGTGGTCAAGTAAACGGGGTGAGAGTAGGAAAGAGAGGGAATTCATGTATTCCTTTCTATATTCAGAATTGCACCATGGGATGAACGAATATCAGTGGCAGAGAGAGTAATAAAGACTGTGTGTCCTCATTCATGCGATGGGCTAGAAATGTCCGATTGCACAGTACAATTTGAATATTCAGTTACCTGGATAAAGTAGCAACATTTTCAATAGTGTGATTTTGTTAAGTTTCGCAAATCTACTGATACCAATCGTGCTAGAGAATGAAGTGCTGAATAAGTTTTACAATTATATTGGCTAATTAAGAGTGCTATTGAGTTTGAAAAATTAACTTTGGTTCTTCAGGGGAACAAATTGGATAGCTCAATTTGGTTGTTATTGTTATTGATCAAGTTTAGTGTCTGAGAATTTTTCTTGTGAAAAAAAAACGGAATAAAGTTTCATCCGATGTCCAATCTGCCTCAAAACGGTACCGGTGGAGGTGGTGGAACATCTTTCATCAAATCTGAGATAGATTTTCAAAGATTGGTAAGTGAAATCGATTTTTTATTCGATGATTTCATTGGTATCCCACGAATTTGCAATCATCAAATTTCGTCTTGTTTTGCAATTCTCTCACGATGAGAGCATGTTAAAGTCAGTATTTTGCCAATAGAATTCGATTTTGAGCATTTGTAGATTAGCAGGAAAGAATTTTGGTCCAATTAAATAGTTTCAAATAGAGTTAGAATACTTTTACAGTTACTTACTTTGGGTGAAATGCATAGCACAATCAGTTTGGATCTTTCATTTAATGAGTTTCTCTCTTCTTGCTCATCGCGATTGATTGCCTTCAAATTGCCTTCATATGCACCTCTGTGCACAACATGAATAGAACTTTTGGTGTTCATTTCTAATTAATAATAAATTCTGATGAATTCCAGATGGATTTTTGTGCAACTAATCTTGTGCAAGACTATAATGATTCTAGAACTTTTTGCTACATTGTCTGATCATGAAATGCAATCTTGAAATAATCAATTAATTCTGGGAAAAATTCTAGGAATCATGAAATTGTGTCTGGTGTAGTTTGTTCAATTGCTTTGATATTCAAGCAAAATAAAATATTCGATTGTAGAACAGATCTAGTATCTATAAAAATCTACATGGTGTTGAAAACTGCTTGCTTAGCAATTCAGATAGAATTTTGGACATTTTTCATACATGTATTAATAGAATGCTATGAATGCATTTAGATTAGCTCTTATTGCATAGTTCAAAGCTCTAGTTCATTTAACATTCATTAGTTTTAGAGCTGAACTGGCTAGAAAATACTTCGATCAGCATTCCTCATTCAATGAATTTCCGGTTAAATTGGAGAAAATTCATTATGCTACCGAGTTTGGGTTTCAAAAGTTGTGTAAAATTGGGAATTTCTGCTCGAACAGACACCAGAAAACTTTTTTCATGCATGAAATAAGCTGTTACACCTAATTAGGTGTATCAAAAACTTTTTCTGCATACATTCAAGAGTGTTATTGATGCATTTGAGTAATTTTGATTGGTATTGGCTTGCCGTATCATGCTCGCATGCTTTATTCCAGATTAATGGAGAGACCGAGCGCTTAGTGTCACGTGCTTCGAATCTTCTTCAGAACAAATCGTTCACCGACGTGACATTCATCGTTGGCCCACCTCAACACTCGAAAAAATATGTTGGCCACCGAGTATTATTGGCTATGACTTCACCTGGTAAGAGAGAGAGAGATCCTAAAAATTGACTGGTCATCATTTTACTTATTACTTGAGCTCAGATTTCATAAGGAAAACAGTTGTTCCTTGAGAATAAGATTGGGAAATCTTTTTGATGTCCATTTTTTTACTCAAACTAACATTCATTTATCCTCAGTTTTCGAAACAATGTTTTATGGAGATATGGCTGACAAAAGCAAAGTGATCAGAATTCCAGATCTCGCACCAATCGGATTTGAAAATTTATTACGCTATGCTTACACAGGTGAGTAATGTTCTAAGCTAAACAATTTGTTCAGCCATTATAGAGGAATAATTCCCAAGTTTCTCTTGAGCTGAAATTTTTCAAGCTCCACAAATACAAAGTTTTGTCCATTCGAAAAACATTTTTCAAGCTAATTTGCGGTCTATTTTCCATTCATTTCAGATTCTCTCAATCTAAACTCTGTTGAAGATGCAATGCTAACAGCTCATGCTGCCAAAAAATATTTATTACCACATCTTTTGAGGTTAGTTTTTGAATTTGTTTATTGATGTGAGCCCTAAAATTGATACGAAAAGTTGATTTTCATTTATACATCAACAATTTGGGGATGGAATTTGAGCAATAAATTCATTATTAACTCAACTTTTTCTACACTTTCTGCAGAGAATGTCTCAGTTATATTGAGAAAAACATCACACCATCATGTGCTTGTGCTGTTTACGAATTTGCATCAGTTCTAAGTTCGCAGCAGCTTTTGTTTCAAGCAATCCAAATAATTGATCGACAAACATATCACGTCATAACTCATAAGTCCTTTAAGTAAGCAATTAATTAATCGATAAACTCTAGACTTTTTGCTGCTCGCGTATATGGGATCAGAAGAATCCTGCCAAGAATTCTAGGAATTTTTCCATTCCTAATTTCGTTTCTGGTGAACTCAGCTAATATTTCATCCTCTTTAATTAGTTCTATCCAATTATCGACCCTTGAATTCGTGGTTGGGAGACGTTATTTGAATTTATACTCAGAATATTCGCTATTCAACTCAGTAGTTCAATGGGCTTTAGGAGAATGCAAGCGACGTGCTTTGAATGCTAACGATTGGACAATCGTCCGAGGAGTTCTAGATGACAGGTAAGCTATTCCCCCACAATTGTAACAAATTCTATCGAATTGTATTCCAATATTCTGTAATTCTGATACACTTGAATGAACTTACAGCACGATTATGAACAATTCTCGATTGCTAACAATGTCAAATGAGGAATTTTGTCGGGCTGTTGCTCAAACCACATCACAAGCTGGTGGAACAATCAATCAAGATGGTGATGAGCATCCTTCAAATGCAACTGTGGACAATTCTTTACTCTCAAAAGATGAGAAGATCGCAGTTTTCATGAATCTTGCGATTCCTGGAGTGACTGCAATCCCAAAAGGTATGATCAGAAAAGCAAATGTTCGTGGAATAAAGTTTCCATAAATTCTGGTATTCTCTAAAACATGCAATCCTCGAATGTCCTAGATACTTCAACTAACTAACAACTATATCTTCACTGCTGGGGTCTAATCCTAATTCCAATATTCTAGGTCTGTGTCAAGAAACCAATCCACGAGCTGCTCCACCAGAATTCTTTATAGTCAAAAGACACAAACCCGTGAATTATGCAACCGCTGCAAGCCTTGCAGCGGCCACTAGTAACAAGTCAATCAGAACAGTTTCAACCAAATTTCAGGTCATGAATGCTGATGTCTTCATTCTTGGTGCCTCCATACCCATAAGATTGGATCCTGGGTGAGTATTCCATGCATAGAGAATACATTTCTAGCTCGATGAAAATTCACATCTCCTCTGAACTTTGTGAATATATTGGAAATTGATGTCATAATCCTTTAGATACTAAAATTTTTGTTCTAATCTTGATTCTTGCAGCTACTATTCGGTTCGAACACCCAAATTAGAGTGTCAATTGAAATTCAGCTCAAAGGCTGGCGTAGCAAGTGAGCCAACTGTGGCCGCTCGTAATGATGATGCCATACTTTTGGACACTATTGACGATTCCATTAGTGTGGTCATCTCAAAGGACAAAGATTGTGCTATCAAATTCAAGAAGCCAATCGCCATTCGTAAAGGCAATCTTAATGAGCTACTATTGACATTCCAGAGTACTTCAATTAATGATGATGTGATCGTCATCAAAGGTGAGGGTAAGAGAAAATTGCTCATAATTTTTGGCAATTGAATCAATTAAATCTTGATTCTGGCAAACTAATTGATTTCTCATTTTTTTTGTTTCTCTTCACCCTTACATTCACCTTAATTGATCGTATATCATCATCAATCATCAGGTCATCGTGGCAAATCATCTCAGTGTGAAATTGTCGATGGTGAAGCTCATAGTTGGCTATTTTTCAAGACGAACAACATTGAATTCAATGAACTTTATTATTATTATTGAGACTATAAGAGTAGTAATTAGTGAGATAATGAAAGAATGTGACAAAATGTTATTTCAATGAATTGATGATGGAAAAAATTTGAAACCCATGGATGCCTGGAGCCACATTTTTTTCGAATTCAAATTTTGGACTCCTCAAATGGCTCTTCGAATGCTGGACAGACTTGGAATAATTGATAGTCAGAATCATGTTGATTCTAATTTGATGTTGAAAGACTTCGATTATGGATCCCGGCAAATTGAATGCTAATCAAAACTCGAAGCACTTGGATTATCACCTACCGAAAGGAATCTTTTTTCTAGTCTCACAAAAAACTCCTGCACCTGAGCTTGTCATGTCTTATTTGATGGAAGATAATTCTGGAATACTCATATCAAAATTAAGATAACAAAATTGTAACAATATGGAAGAAAAATTGATGATTATGATTACATTACACTGTTTTTGTGCACAAATCAATTTCAAGCTCAAATCAAATCAATCGTGATTAGTGTGATAGGGAATAATCAAATGCCTGAAGGTTCATTAAAAATTTATTAAGAGTGATAGAGAGTGAGTGAGAGAGAGAGAGAGAGAGAGAGAGAGAGAGAGAGAGAGAGAGAGAGAGAGAGAGAGAGAGAGAGAGAGAGATAATTTTCTGGAGCCTGGAGACATTGATTACCGGACTCAAATTGTTTATCAGATCAACAGTGTCTGATATCTTGCATCATCCATTCTCCAGGAAGCTGGTGAATGATGCCATTTCCTTTTCCGGTCCCCAATTCTGGTGGTTGATGAAAATTCTTGGAATGGAAGAGAAAAATTTCAATCTCGTGTCTAGATGGAGAAAATTTTAATAATGATAAGATGATCTCTTAATCCTACATCATTAACTGGGAAAAATACTTGGAACATTCACAACTTGTTACTCTAGAATATTCTCTGTGGCCAGAGAGAAAGAATGAAATTTAATTTGCATGCAAGAGAAAGTCGGTCGATAATTATTTATCAGTGTGTTGATGAGCCACAAAGTATAAAAAATTGTCATGACTCAGGAAATTTGAGCTCTCTCTCTCTCTCTCTCTCTCTCTCTCTCTCTCTCTCTCTCTCTCTCTCTCTCTCTCTCTCTGATCTTTCCTTTGATGTTCACATCCTCTGGAAGATGTGGTATCATCAGTTAATTTTAGTGCCCTCCATCTCTCTTGACGAAAATTGGATCCAAAGATTGCCAACTCCTGTGGATGTATATGATGATCTTTCTCTAATCAACTCACAAATACACATCAAAAGAACATGTTGGACTTAACTGATTGAACCCGAAAACCAGATAGATGGAAAGTGAAAGTCCATTCACTGAAGCGAACTGCCGGTTGTCTGCATCCTTTGATGCAGCTCATCAAGCGAGCATCTTTCTGTTTGGCTCTCTTCCTCCCTCTATTCCTCTCACTCGGATGCTGGGATGTCAGGGAAAAGAAAGAGAAAAGTGGAGGCTGAATGTAAGACTAGCTGAGAGGACAGAAAGAAGAAAGGAAATAATTGAAATACTAATTAAGTTTAACTGTAATTCTGCCGCTTCCAACAGTTTTCGCACTTAATTAGAGACTCAATTATCCTTGGGAAGAGAGAGAGAGAGAGAGAGAGAGAGAGAGAGAGAGAGAGAGAGCAAGACGAACGGGGATGAGGATGCGGAGAGAGAGAATGCGGAGTAAAGAATTCAACCAGCTGAAGAATAAAGTGAGAAAATGGATCAATGAGAGTATGATGAGGATGAATCGGAGAGAGAATTTTATTGAAAGAGAATAACGTTCAAATGGATACAATACTAATACTAATAGAATACACTCTCTCTGTTGATACTAGATGAGCGCATGAGTCTCCAGCTCTTATCACTATAACACAGGCGGAAAGAGAGAAAGAGAGAAAGAGAGAGAGAGAGCAAGTGACAAGAAGTGCTCGTTATTCGAAACAGGGAAACACTTTTAGGCTTTCCATTAGTAAAACTCTCTCTCTCACACAGCATCCTCTCTCTCTCTCACTCTCTTTTTCTCTCAAGCTTGCTCTCAGTTTCATCCCAGCAGCATCACTGATAACCTAGTGGATGAGTTAAGACACAATCACTGATAACTACAGCATCCCGTTCATGGACCTTATTGTGCGTGTGTGGAGCTCTCAGTGTTTGTATCACTTTTTGTTTCTGCCTCTCTCGTTTTGAGTGTCCAGTGTGTGTAGTGATTCAAGATAGTGTGCTCAAAATTTTTGGAAAAGTTTCGATTTGAAGTATCAAGATTATTACTACACTATCAACGATTTTGCTTGTGTTACTGTGAAACATTCTTCTCGGATGCTGGATGTGAAAAGATGATGGAAAGAAAAATATCCAACAATCAGACCATCAACAGTTTGATGGGTAAAGGTGGACTGCCATCGTGCTCAGGTTGCCATAAGTCTATTAAGGAACAATATTTACTGCAAGCATTGAATAAATTGTGGCATGAAAATTGTCTTCTATGTTCAGCGTGTAACGGCCGTTTGGCCGAGATGAGCAATACTTTCTACACCAAAGCCGATCTGCTACTCTGTAAACGTGATTATTTGAGGTAAGAGAAAAAGAAATGATAATAATAAAAAGTTTCTTCCAAACATCCATGTAAACTCATGTATTCCGTAGAAAAGTTTAATTAATCATGTGCATAATTATCCGGTGTATATTTGATCATATTGATCTGTGTATCACTAACTCGACTCTAATTTCCCCTTGATTTCCCTTCTTTCTCTCTATTTTCTTTCCATCTTCACACTTGAGACCCGGCATCCACAATCACAAGTGATTGCATGTTACTGCCTTTTATTTCGTTATCCACCTTTTTCCATCACTCTCATCCAACTTATCCTCTCTCTCTCCTCCTTCCCTCTCTCTGTTTCTTTTTTTTTGTTTTTTTGTTTTTTTGCTCTTCCTCACCAGGATCAAAATGATACCTGTTGTCTTTGCCACTTTGATAGTGTCAGTGAGAGTGATGTTTTCATAAGGCACACACACATACACACACACACTCACAGATATTCCATCAGGTTTTACCAGCTTTTTCCATTTAACTTGATAGCATAGCATAGCGTAATTCAATCATCAAGATGCAATCTCTGAAAGAGAGAGAGAGGAAAAACATGCGCTTCATTATCACCATTGAAAATAGAGCTTGATCATCAAATCGGTGTTTGTGTGTGTATGTGTGTGTGTGCGTTTTGTTTCATGGAAATGATGCATATACACGAAATATTGGCTTGAAATCAGGTATAGATAGCCCGGTGAGAAATTTTTGCAGAAAAAAGAAAGTTTCGGGTGAAATACTAATTTCTGTAAGAGATGGGGGTAAAAATAGGTATCCCCCTTGCATTTTCTGGGCAGCAAGAAAAGAAAATTGACAGAAATTGAGGTATCGTCAATTTTAGGTTGAAACTTTGATTTCCTACCCGGTGAGAAATTTTTGCAGAAAAGAGAAAGTTTTCGGTGTGATACTAGTTTCTGCAAAAAATGGGGGTGGAAATGGGTATGCCCTTTGCATTTTTTGGTAAATATGAGAAGACTATTGACAAAAATTTAGGTATCGTCAATTTTAGGGTGGAGTTCCCATTTACTATGCCAGCAAAATGCATTTTTGTCAATTGATGTTGAAAGAATTCATTTCAAACTTTAAGCAATGCTAATTCAATTGACAAATTCTGCATGACTTATTTTGCTATCAAACTCTTAGAAAACTTGAGATTGAATTCAAAATTTCATCAGCCAAAGAGGTCAATGAAATGGCTAGATCTACTGATCAAAAATCTAATTAATAGATAGAATAACCCGAGAATTCAATTTTTAATCGAAGATAATCATTCATCAAACTGGTATCCAAAACCTCGTTAGGTATCAAGTCTCCCCTGCGTCGAGAATAATCAAGAGGAAGAACTTTTTCTTCTCAGCCTACCTAGACCAATGGAAGATCCTAGTATATATTGAGATCGCAAAAATTAAGAAAAAGTCAGAAAGACTGGTGAATATTAGAAAATCTTATTTTCACAATTACTTGGATACCATGAATAAAGCATTGTAATCACTGCAGAAATACATTAGTATAGTCATAATATATATGCACCACTCTGGGTATCTGCGAGGAGAAATTATAGTTTCATCATTAGAATTACTCATCTGGGTATCCCATACAGAAAAATTCCAGGGTGTCCCGAATTGGGTATCCTAAAGGACATTTTCTAGCAAGAATTTCAATTGGGATACCCATTTTCTTATCTTATCTTTCATTCTTCCAAATCATGCTGATGATTTGAAAATTTCTTATCTTTCTGCATGATACTTGACAATATTTGACAGAAAAACTGTCAATTTTCCCGGCCAAATTGCAATAGTTTTCGGTCATAGCTTAATCCTCGAAAGATGTGCAGATCTGCATTATTTCTGCAAATTTTTCTCACCGGGTACGCCAGTAAAAATGCATCTTTGTCAAATAAAGTTGAAAACATTCACCAATGGCACTTGATACTCACTTGCTAATGCTAATTCAATTGACAAATTTTGCGTAATATATTTTGCCATTGAGTTTTTGAGAAACTCGAAATGAGATTGGGAATTGAACTAGTCAAAGAGGTCAATGGTAAAGCTAAATAAACTCATCAAAAATCTAACTAATAGATAGAATAACTCGAAAATCCAATTGTTGATCGAAGACAATCATCCATCAAACTGGTATCCTGAAACTCTCTCAGGTATCATGTCCTCTCTCTGTAGAGAAAGGTGAAGAGAGAGGATTTTTCTTCTCAGCCTACATAGCACTATGCAAAGTCTCAGTATATATTGAGATCACAAAAACTAAGAAAAATTCAGAAATAAAATTGGAATATATAAGAGGAACTTAGTTTCTCAATGTTATAAACAAGTATTATAATCACTGCATAAATACATTGGAACACTAATAATATATATGCATCAATTTGGGTATCTCAATGAAGAAACTTCAGTTACATGATTTGGGTATCCAATTCAAGATAAATTCTGAGGCATCCTTAATTGGGTATCCTACATGAAATTTCTATTCAGAATTTCGATTGGGATACCCATTTTCTTATCTTATCTTTTTTCCAAATTTTCATCACATTGATGTTTGAGAAAAATTTCTTATCTTTCTGCATAGAAATTGATAAAAAATGACAGAAAACCTGTCATTTATTTGGAGCAAATTGCGATAGTTTTCGGTCATAGCTTAATTCTCGAAAAATGCACAGATCTGCATTTTTCCTGCAAATTTTTCTCACCGGGAGATGGGCCTTTTTGTCATCAAAAATCAAATCAAACCAGCCAGCCAGTGAGAATGGCATTTTGAGAATAATGTGATGCAATTCAATTCGCTTTACACTTTTCCCTCTCATTTCGATCTCAGGTGTTCAATCGATGCTCAAATATCGCTTTTTTGACAAATAATAGCGATTTACTTTTCATTCCTTGTTTCGCTCTCTCTCTCTCTCTCTCTCTCTCTCTCTCTCTCTCTCTATTTCATTCATTTTGATTGAAAGAGGAAAAAAACTATTCCATCTATTTTACGAACGAATGATCACAAGCGTGTTCGAAAAAGAGAGCGAAAGATGAGCGAGAGAGAGAGAGAGGGAAAAAATTGGAAACATTGTTGTAATCGATTTTTGTTGCTTTTATTTGCTACTGTTAAAAGTATCATTGCTTTTCTCTCTCTTTCTAATACTTATTCTTTGCTCTCTCTCTCTCTCTCTTTTTTCCCGGAGCACCTCGAACATTGGAATGATTACCATGCTTATTTAATTCGCGAGCAAATAAGCCAAATCAATTGAGGCTTGTTCAGCTTTGAAGAAGCAAGTGCAGTCTAGGCGAAAAGGCAGCCAATTGGGTAATCTTGGTTCAACTATCATTGCAAGCCTGAGGAAACTAATAACTGACAGCTTATAATATCAATTCGATGAGCAAGTAAACAGGGTCTTTCATTCTCATTCTCTCTATCTTTTACATAGAGAAAGAGAAAGAGAGAGAGAGAGAGAGAGAGAGAGAGAGAGAGAGAGAGAGAGAGAGAGAGAGAGAGAGAGAGAGAGAG
>QZCP01000114.1:0-26401 GCA_003956705.1 Brevipalpus yothersi
GAGAGAGAGAGAGAGAGAGAGAGAGAGAGAGAGCTTAACATTCAATATGTGATGGTGCCGGGTCCTAACTGACATTAGGATAACTTAATTATTTACTAGAGATGCATTTTCCAGCTCTTACAGTTATAGTTCTATTTTTCTTTTTCCCCTCTCTTTCTTTCTTTCGCTCTTTCAGCAATGATTTCAAAATGACTAGTCGATTCGATTTTCTTTTCGCTCTCAAGCCATTGAGCTAGCATCCCATTTCCAGCTTCTCTCTATTCATCATCACTAAATTGTCTTGACTACTAGATTCCCGTTTACATTTGAAAATCTCTCTCTCTTCCTACACTCAAACAATCTATTGCATCTTGAAAAATCTTCAGCCAATGAATTGTCACGATAATATATTTTCAAGTAAAAAAAAATTTTTCTCCTCAATATCGACTACAAATCTTAACTCAAGCTTAACACACTAATAGTTGAAAGTAAATAATTTTCACTGAAGTTAGCAGTTTTGTTTATTCCATTGACGACCACCAAAAGTGACTCTCTAGCGGCTCAAAAGATGACAAAATTTTGTTACAAAATGTTAAACGCTTAGAGATGTATTTCCATGATAATTCATTAGACGAAAAAGCTTATGGACAGTTTAAGTAGGAGTAAAAATAAGAAGCACTCGGAAACCCGTAAATTAACTAAGCAAACTGATTCCCAAATTAGGTTTCCGCATCTTTCTCTCTCTTTCTTTCAGCTAAACATTTGCATTGCGTGTGGTTACTGGCCGTAAATAACTTTCTGTTTCTCCATTCAGTCCATTTTTGCGAATATCTCATGCTCTTTTTCCACACATATCTCTCTCTCTCTCTCTCTCTCTCTCTCTCTCTCTCTCTCTCTCTCTCTCTCTCTGTTCTTCTTTACTTTTACCACCAACAATTTAACAGCGCATACCATCCGGTCGTTTGAATTGTGTTTCGCCATACCTCATGCTGACTACTAATGCATACATAAACTATTTTTCCTCTCAATTCATCTTCACTCTTGTTCACACTCAAAATATTCACCAGGAGCTCCAGTGTCCACATCGTCCCTTCACATATCATTTGGTCGACCCTCTCTGCACGTCGGAAACCCTAAACTCGACTCATTTCAGATGATAATTGACTCCACCATGAATGAATAAATTTTTAAAACATTATCTTTTTGAGCTCGTAACTTCCTGTCTTCCTCTTCTTCATCAACTGGGTCCTGAGTCATGTGCTTCATTAAGTCTGTCTGCTTTCATCATCTGGACTCTTGATCACGATTCATGCACTTGACTCGAAGATTGTGAAAGAGAAAAAAAATAGTTACAAGAAGTAAGATAGATGCAAACAAACGTATTGTCAGATTATATCTTGAACTCAATCAAAAGTTCAATTCGCATTTGAACAGATGAATATCAACTCATGAATGTGTATCGGTTTATAAATATGGTGTTTAGGTTTGAAACATACACGGATCACTAACTCTTCACACTGGACAGAGAAACTTATCTCGATCTGAAAGATTTGAATTTCCGTTTTCCAAATCTCTGAAATCATGAACCCAAATAATAATCAGTAGACGATTCCATCAGATTGAAACATGATAAAAGAATCAGACAGAGAGATTAAAATGAGTCAAGATGGGAGAACTAGCAGTTGAGATAGAAAAGCATAAAGTTAACTCTCTACAGAACTATTGAGAGCATAATGAACACTTGAGAGTAGAGTTTTCACCCTCTTCTCTTGATGAAATAAATCTAGGAAGTATATCTTCCTCTCAGATATATTCGTTTACTCGTGAGTGAAGATGTTTAGAGCATGGTTAAGCTCATCGAAATGATAAAGCTATCCAAGAGCACATCTTCACAGGATTTAGATGCTCTCTACATGGATGAAAGTATGCCCCTGAGAGTGTGTAATTGCTATGAGTTTTTCATCCTCATCACTGCTATTTCTTTCCATGCTCAACGATTTCCACCGATTTTTGTTCATATTACAGCCGCCAAAGTAGGCTGAGAAAAGACTGTGCAAGAGAGAGAGAGAGAGAGAGAGAGAGAGAGAGAGAGAGAGAGAGAGAGAGAGAGAGAGAGAGAGAGAGAGAGAGAGAATCGCTGGATGGATCAAAGATTCTCATGATGATGAAAATTCAGTCAACCATACTGAGCTCTCTGCTTAGCTTATCGACCCTCGTTTCGCCGTCTAAGGATCCCAAGAGAAAAGATGAGAGGCCATAGACTGGCAAGCCACAAGGGAAAATGACGAAAAATGTCTCCAATGAGACTAAGGTCCTGATCGCATGAGAATCATTGGTCTGTGTATGTGAGTGTGTGTGTGTGGCTCACTATGTTAAGGAAAAACAGCTTCATCTATTACCATAGTGATGTGTCGATGCGCTAGTATTGGACATCAATTACGGCCATAATTTGAGGTTCCTGTCAGGCCACACAGTTATTCAAATTTCACCTGCTTCAATTCAATGGTAAGCATCGCTGAGCTGACTGGGTTGACGAGTGAAACGTGCGCCTAAAATCAGCCTTCCAATTGTTGAGTTGCATGAAAATTTTCCTCTTTCACCCATGATATAAATGGGCAAACTGCATGTCCAAATCGATTAGTTATTGTTCTCTGGTTTGTTAGGAGCTTGAGATTATCATTTCAGATGATCTGGGCTCCCCAAATCGATGTTGATTTGTGATGAAAAATATTCTACACTACTGAAGTGGTAAATATTCAGGCTAAAAAAAGGATCAGCTTATCGATGGACATACAGATCGAAATGCCTTAAGGTATAAGTAGAGAGAAAAATAATGGAATAAGAACTATGGAATTGTGGTCAAGAATGATGAATTGTTCAGTAGAGAGTTTGAAAGTGGATATATGAAGAGATATTGTCAGCGAAAAGATCTAGTGAAAATGAAAACTACCAGCAAATGAACTTGGTTCAAATGTTCCCTTTTACGGAAATAATCATTCAAGCTTGTTCTCTCTCTCTCTCTTCTCAATGTTATCGGTGACTAGGACTACTGTGGATATATGCTTATGGGCTTTAAGCGTTTTCAGAGTAGAAAATGGATCGGTCAAGTGGAACAAATGGACACTGATCGGTGATGCTTGCTAGTAGAAACTTTTTCAAAATTTTTCCACTCTTTAGGAAGCAAAATATTGTTGACTGGTTTGTTGGAAGAAACTTCACTCTCTCGGTCTCTCTTCACTCTGACTATTTGTGTTTGTGGTGATTTAATCAGCCATGAAAATTGTGTACAAACTAAAGTAGTTCATAAGTGCTTGTTCGAGGCAGTAGCGATAGTGTTTTCAATTCTTACTTCACTTAAAAGAATCTAGAACACTTTCTCCCCCCCCCCTCCTGTAAGGTTCGAAACATGTACATGTATTTTGAAACCCATTGACCATTCATAGAAAGTTATACGATGATCTGAAAATCATCAGCTTCACGGATCCAACCAATACCTCGAAATACTCCGATTCATGATATCATCCATTAATTGCTAATCATCCGCCGCACAACAACGAGTCAGCATAGCATTTCACAATCATCATCATACCTCTATCAAGGTGTACCACAGTGAAATCAAATCTAATTCAGTGAGGATGAGAATTTATTTCACTCATTACATGGAATCATATGAATCAGAGGAACAAATAACCATCTCTCTCATTCAAGAAAGGTGTCCCAACGGATTCTCTACCACTACCGATGATCCACGATTTCATGATGATCATCATGGAATAAATCTGATCGAAACAGAAGCAAACAAAAGGAGGAGGAGCAAGGAAAGAGAGTCATAAAACGAAGAAGAAAAAAGAAGCGCGCGCATCACATATAGGCCTGCCCATTTGGCTTCGTTGAGGAATGAAGGCGGATATATAATCGATCGTTTGACTCCTCCCTTTTTGTGTAGTGAAATACTTTCTTCTCCCATATTCTGTGTGTGCCTCTGTGTGTGTGTGAAAATTTTGCATGAGGACACACACATACACAAAATCATTTGAGTAGCTTGCTCATCTTTATCAATCCCTAAATACACTAATATTCATAATCATTAGTTAACACACACAAAAGTAGTGAATAGAGGTGATTATTATTGATATATCATCATCTCTTCCGCCCACTCCGAGGGTGATCAGTTGATGGGCTAAGTTGAGTAGCCTTAAGAGTGACCATCTCCAAGTTGAAGGATATTGTTCCATCATCAGTGTCTTCCAGAAGTGGACAATTGTGGTCCAGGTGTATTCATCACGCTTCCAGGGTGTAGTGATTTGTTTTTTCATCGATTATAATATAATCTGAATAGTAAATGAGAGAAAGTGTCTATCCAGTTGGATTTAATGGGAAATTTTGATCATTTATCGTGTGAAAATTGAATTCATCATCATCAGCGATAAAGTACTAAGGATTTTGTGTTTGTGCAATATGAGTGAGCTTGAATCGATAGCTTAAAGATCACCAGGATTAATTGATTACACCTCCTTCGATTCGAAGATCGATTAGAAGGCACTGTTTCATCATGTTAGTTCCACCTGATTCTCTGGGTACTTCCAGATTTCTTCTTCATCTCAACAAATATTGTCATGAAAAAGTGTCATCACGTCGTGCAATCATCGCCAAAACACTGCGTGAAGTTATGAAAATAATACAAGATATTCTCAAAGAAGTTGAAGTGCAAGAACCACGATTCCAATCTAGTTTATCTGAATGTAATGGACATTTTGATGGTAATTATACAACAATATCATACTTTATGAATTTCTAATTGTTGATCCACTATTGAGCGATAGAATTATAATTGTACACTTGCAAGAATACTTTCGCTCAACATCAAATCACTTTGATCTGAATCAATCCTATAGCACTATAAGTAGATGGCTTTGTGAATCATGGAATTCTCAGGGGATCAAAATCGAAGATATATGAATCCAAAGTTTTTGAGTAGGTTCGAAAATACATGAATTATCTATGAAATGGGTGGGAAGAAAGGTGAAGAGATGAAAATTCCTGAATTTTCGAAGCTTTATCGTTCAAGTTTGAATACCATTTCTCTTGAGACTACATTCTCAGCTTCTTAAAACCCCTTTTCTTCATACAATCAACTGAAAACATATTATCATCTCATCAAATTTGAATTCAGACCTACTGAGAGGTCATTTATTCAGATTTATTCCCTCAAATCCTCATAATTTTACAATTCCCTGTTTGATTTGATTCATGAATTGGTGCTAAATTAGAGAATTATTATCATGTTTCTCATTTCACACCTCTCCAATTTTCACATATTTCTTCTGCCTAGGATTGGAGGTGATTTCGCCCACCGAATTTGAAGTTGTATTATTTTTAAATCAAATGGGAGTTTTTAATTTCGTGGATGATGGAACACTGCCTGGATGTGCTGTGCTTAAGGTTAGTTGGAAGATAATAAGATTTCATCACGAATATTCATTGGAATCTTCCTTCAAAATTGTCCTTCCCTCCATGTTAATAGTTATCAGATGGTAGAAAACGATCCATGTCATTGTGGGTGGAATTTATAACTGCAAGTGGATACCTGAGTGCTCGAAAGATTCGCTCAAGATTTCAAACCATGGTAAGTTATCAGAAATGAAATTCGATCAAATTCTGTTTCCATCCAAAATTGGATGTAAATATGAAATAAATTGATCATTATATCCATATTGGGATAGTTTGTTTGCTAAAATATCGTTTCGAAACACTTGACCTCTTCTAGGTAGCGCAAGCATGTGATAAAAGCAGCTATCGAGACATTGTTAAGATGGTTGCCGACACTAGTGAAGTCAAATTGAGAATTCGTGAAAGAATAACAGTCCAAATAACTCCAGGTATGTTGAGTGGTTGAACACAAAATTCAAACCCAAAAAGCAATTCATGACCGTGTATACTTAAAATAGTAGCCACTATACACAACTGTAGCATTTGAACCATTATTTTCATTCGCTAAAATTTTCTCTAGCATTTCGATGTCCAGGCTTGTGGCCTCGCTCAGCTAGCCAATGGATCCAGCCAGCATTGCCAGCATGCTTGTGGCCACCGCCAGATCTAAGAGAAACAGTGAAACGAGATGGCTTCGATTTACTGAGTAAAGAGTGTATATCTCTCCAGGTGAGTGGGTTTCTCTCTCTATGTAATTCTTTTGCTATCGATAATTTTCACGATTCAATGATCCCTGTGAATCTCACCATCTTGTTTGCAGGGTAAACAAAGCTCTATGGAAGGCGATGCTTGGGTACTCAGTTTCGTTGAGGCCGAGAACAGATTATTGCAGGTTAGCTTGTGGAAATTTTTTTTCTTTCTTTCTCTCTACTTTTGTCTCTTGTCTGATCATCAGATTCTCTTTAGAAAAGAGAAAAAAAGCTAGAATTCGAATACTTTGTCGACAATTTTTTGGCTTCATGAGTGTGTGTGTGTGTCAACTAGGAGAACAATTTTCTCTGCTACTTTACTTTCTTTGCATTCCAATTTTCTTCCCTCTATTCCCAAGACAAGTATGTCATTCAGTTTCTCCTCCTCAGTCAACCACCCACTTTGTGATTTTGCTCATCTCTCGGCTGATAAACCTACCTCCATTCTACGTATCATTATTGCAGATACTACCATTTAAACTGTCCATCTTTTTTTGACAACGTTCTTGTTAAATACTTTCACTAGTATTTGGCAATCAAGCTTACTGTTCCATTCTCTCTGTCAATGATGGATTAGGAGAGAGAGAGAGAAGGAGAGAATCACGCAAATGTCTTGCATATAAATTAGTGTTCATTTAGCTAATGTCTCTCGAATAATCATGAACTAGAATTGAGATCGATATTGTAGAATGCTTTCAGCCTGAATGAAGATCCAATTCATCAATAGAAGGAACAAGAATCTTTTTTATCAGCCTCAAGTGAACAAGTCTAAGGTCCTAATAATCGGAACAATATGCAGTTCATGAGGATGAATTCAGAGCAAAAGAGCATCCACATTTGCTGTGAGCATGTTCGGTTGATCATTGGCAAAATTTTGCAGAGCAGATCGAGGATCAAAAGTCCATGAAGAAGAGAGAGAGATAGAAAAAAAGAGAGGAGAAAATATCGATCCAGTAGATAGAAGAGAGCAATATAACACAGCTCCGTTTGGCCTGAACATTCAATTCGAGGTAGAGAGCATCCATGTATTTTGGATGTCTGCTGTAATGTTGAAATATAGATAGAAGAACAAAATAAGATGGCATAAAGTCCCGCTGTTTGCTTGCCACGATGTGAGGCTCAAAAAGATCGATACGATAAGGATGAATACCAACTATTTGCCATAAAACTTTAAACACGACATTGAAAGTAGAAGAAGAAGGAATAGAAAGAGCTTGATAAAATGCTGGCAAGATTGCTCAAATGATCATCTTCCTGCTTTTCATCATCGTCTTTGATGATAATCAGCTTTTAATTAATTACTCTCATTTTGCTTTGGAAAAGAACTGAATTTTTTCCTTAGACATGAATGGAGTGTGGATATCTTTTGCTCTTCTCTCCATCTCATCACTTCTATCAGAGTATCAACTCATCATCCAAGGAATCTGATCACTTCTGAAGAGAGAGAGAGAGAGAGAGAGAGAGAGAGAGAGAGAGGCCAAAAAACTTCATCTTGAGAATGCTCTCTCTCTCTCTCTCTCTCTCTCTCCCTCAGAACGCCCTTGCCTCATGCTTATATATGGAGAGACTAAATTGACATGAGTATCTTGAAAATGAGTTTCAAAATGATCAGATTAGCTGGAAAAATAGAAAGAATTTTGGTTTACCAAACACTTACAGTCAAATGACAAGCAGCTCTTGACATGAGATATATGATGAAGGTTTTAGTAATCAGAGGTTAGATAAGGCAAGGTATTAGCATCTTCGTTGAGAGAGAAAGAGAGGAAAGATCATCTTCATCAGAAAAGATGAAGACATGATGATGATCATCATGAAATCTATGAGTATGTGTACTCAGTAGACTGATATCATGGAGTGACTGATCGTTTATATGGAATTGAAGCTCATGATCAAAGTTGTAATACGTTGCTCTCTTGCTTGGGAAAAGTTTTAATGATTATTTCTCTTCTCAATGATCAACTATTTCTTTGATTAACAGTTTTTCACTTAGTGGTTATACTTGGATATAGAAATCAAAATTTTGATGAGATGAAAATTTTTCTATCAGATATGATGTTTTCACCACTCATTTGATTATCTCAATCGATCTAAATGAGCCATTTAGATAGACTAACACTCACTTGTGGTTTGAAATAAGAATCAGCAAACTACCTTCTCAAATGAATCAAGCGCTCAGACACACACGCATTGCTTCAGGCAGAATGTAAAAATGAAACTTTGTTATGAGTATGATAATTATTATTCCCACAAGGCTGAGCATAGATTATGTGATGTGGAAAATTTTGATCGATTGATGAGTATATTGACTTTTTGTTTTCTTCTTCTTGTTTTTGCTTCTTTTCGATCCATTATCCAGGGAGGATGTCGACGTAAAACATTATCAATTTTGAAAACTTTACGAGATCGCCACTTAGTTCTCTATGCACACAATAATAATCCACATAAAGAGAAAGATGAGCCCATCACATCGTATCATTTGAAAAATTTGGTTCTATATGAGTGTGAAAAGCATCCACGAGATTTTGATTGGGATGAAACGTGCATAGGAGATCGAATTACTGGAATATTGCTTCAACTCATATCATGTCTTCAATGTCGCCGATGTCCACACTACTTCCTGCCCAGTCTAGATCTTTTCAGAGGAAAAACACACAAGTAAGTAACAAATTTGATGCTTTTTTTTGTTCAAATTACCTGCTCAAATTGTGACAATTTTTCCACTAATACTGTTGTCGAATGATAATGATGCTCAACAGAATTCTCCTTATCAAGCTTTATTGGCATTAGTTTTCCTTAAACCTATACACGCTATGATGAGAGCTCAATTCATTCCTCATGATTTGCTATTGATGCTGATCTTCTCTCCTCTCTATTCTCTACATTTGCTCCATTTTGATAACTGGCAAAATTCAAGCTATTACTTGACTAAAATTTTTTTTGAACATCTTTCATCCTCTCTCGACACTACAATTGGCATTCAAACAACAGATTTTCATCATTTTTTTCTTCCTATTTTCTCTTGCTTGGAGAATTTCAAGCAAAAAAACAATGTCTCTATTTGGCTTCTCTCTCCATCTATCTATCTATCTATCTATCCATCCATCTCTTTCTGGGACAATCTTCCTAAGTTTTGCCCTAGAATCTTTCCTCTCTGTCCTCCCACTGCTAACTGCTAACTAGTGTCACTCATCTATCTACCTGTGGTTAAGTGTCCACTTGAGCACGGGCCAAAGCAAAGTATCGGTGGTCGACTCAGTGAAGTGGGAAGACCGATTGATGGTCATTTTAGGCCAACAAAAACAGCTAGTTATCTGCTTTTACGATCGTTTGTCAACCTTGTTGTTATTGCTATTGTTGGGAAGAGTTTCTAGTCTTTTCAGATCCATAAGTTTACGGTTTGAAGTTCGAAATTAGTGAGAAAAAGCTACAGATCCCTTCATGATCTCTTAATGTATATTTCTCCAAGATGAAACACTCAACTATCATCACTTTCAAGTAGTCTCTGTATTCTTTATCGCCGAAATTTGAGCATAAACCCTTGCATTATTCAATATTTCACAAATTGCATCCACTAACTACATGAACAATTTGCTGTTGAAAGAAATCGGAACCACTTCAACATGCACATCTTCATCGTTCGCTCTTGATTTTGAGCATTCAGAAAGCATTTGCTTACTTGAATTTTTGGCTCAGTCGTGATGATTAATTCATGTGATGACTACCAAATGAGTGATGGAGTTGTTTTAAGAAGATGAGCTCTCTAAGGATGAGAGGATGCATTGAAGGCGCTTCAAAGAGAGAGAGAGAGAGAGATGAAAAAATTTCCCTCTTCCTGATGACAAGATGTTGATGCCAGTGAATAGATTCATTTGGCGAAAGATGCTGGGAAGGAGGAGCTTCAATTTTAGCTTTGAGGATGCAGTTTTCAACAATGAGAGAATTCGATGAGAGTTGGGAACACAATCTATCATACAACACATTTTTTAGTAGCTAAGCTTATCTTTCCGATTGTATTTGTCATTTTTGGTGAATTTCAACTTGATCATGAATCGGATGAGTAGAATGAAAAGGCTTTCACGACCTCACAACATTCATATACCCATCAACACAAGAAACACCTACTCATATTGACAGTATGGTTGATCTTCTATGTGGCTATGAGCCTACGTTTTGAGTTCACTGATGACTTCAATGATAGGAAAGAGCGAGAAAAGAAGAAGAAGAAGAAGGAGATGAAATTTTACATGCCTATTGAGTTTGCCTCTCTTTCTTTATCTAAATTTTCTATTTTGATGGAAAAGACCTCACAGATAGAGAATTATTAGTGAATCACCCAAAAAAAAGTTTTAAAAAATCAAGGAGGCCACTTTTTAAGGCTAGCAGCCTCCCCAGCTTCTTCTTCTTCTCATCTCTCTCTCTTGGCCCATGATCTTGTTGCGGCTCTAGTATCACTAGTCAGCCGGCGATATGTTGATAGATGGGCTCGAAAGAGAGAGAGAGAGAGAGAGAGAGAGAGAGAGAGAGAGAGAGAGAGGCAATAGTGGGCCTACGTTGGCCACCTTGAATCTGGCCGAGAGGACTTGTATCAAGTGTGCTTCTTGGTTTCATCGCCTCATCTTATGCGCTTCATGCGATGAGTGGCCATACATCAGACTTTGAAGAAGTGTCTTCATTAAGGCTGATCATTTCCAATCAAGTGATACAGTGGATCAAGGAATGATGTTGAAAAGAAAAAGGAAGAAGAAATAAAAAGAGGAAGGATAGATGGATAGATGATAGAATAAGGATGAGGATAAGTCAACATCAAAAGGAGAGAGAAATAAAAGATGAAGAAGAAAATTGAGAAGATGAAAGAGGAGGAGGAGGTTAAAACGGTGATCATGTTTGAACGTGCCCAAAATTTGTTAACAATTAAGTAGGAGTTTTCAAATGACTGAAAGACTGATGATTATTTGGTGAATATTCAGATTATTACAAGAGAACCCCATGAATTTCTCTCTCTAACCTTATAGCTCAGCTTCATTGAAGTGGCCATTTTAGAGAAAACTGATCTTTCTTCATTTCGAGTAACAGTTCATGGTAATCAATTATCGTCAACATTGAAGAACGAAAGAAAGGAAGAGAGAGAGAGAGAGAGAAACATTATGCAAACCCAATCAAGATGCCCACCGATTGGGCTTGTCGAGCTGCTGGCCTCAAAGATTTTTCATCATCATGTAACATTTTTTATATCCACATTCTCCCTCATCTTTACCACCATCATTGTATTTTGGAAGAGGGATAACTTTTCATGATCAGGAATGAATCCTGTTCAAATGTTAAGCGAGAAAAACAGCTGAAAACTGAGACTGTAAATTGGCATCATTTGTAGGCAAAATTCATGAAATTCTTTTCTCATCATAAGGCGAAATAATCGTTTAGGTTTTCCCATTCTTTATATTTTCCCAGTATTCAAACGAAATTAGGTGTATGATCGGTAGATGTATACTGTAAGAGAAAGAAAGAAAGAAAGAGAGCATTAAATATTTGCCAACTGATGTAATCAAATTCTATCCGAACATAATCCACATATTATATTCATGATCTCACCATTCATGAACAAGTTTATCGGCCAAGAGTCATTGCTCGAATAGCAGTGAGAATGTGACCTATCTTGCTTCCACAGACAGCTGAAGATCACTTTTCTCTCTCTCTTTCCAGAATACATCGAGCCTCTCAGACTCTTTCCTCTCCTCCTCCCACTCCTCATCCTACATCTTCACACATTTATCCGCCTCCTTCCTTTCTCTCTCTCTCTCTCTCTCTCTCTTTCACTCTCTCATTTTACTTTCCTAGCTTCTACTAGAATCATGATGATCAGGCTCCATTCTTTCAACCATATTCTTCTGACTCACAATCCTCTCTCTGATCGATATATCGATCAGCCCATGAGTTCGCCAGAATCTCAACTCGTTCGTAGCATTTCAGTGAGGCTTGAAGCAGCAATTCAAGAGCAATGATTCCGAGATGAGATGAGATTTTGAGAGAGAGAGAGAGAGAGAGAGAGAGAGAGAGATCATCGATATTTATTTCCTCTTCCTCCCATGGCATTATCATTATCTTTTCGATTTGAGTGGAAATTTTCGGTTTCATGGTAAAAATAAAATATGAATAAATATTTTCCTTTCTTCCCTTCCAATTCAGTGCCTTGGAAACAGCGGCAAAACTTACATGGCGTTTAACAAGAGAATTATTAACCAATCCGAGATCATTTGACAAGCTGTAATCAGAGTATATAAGGAAATCAAGGATCACGTGAAAGTGAGGATCAAAATCCAAAATCCGAATTATCACCAAGAAACCCTTTTGCTCTCTATAATGTAAATTTTGACTGGTAGTGCTTCCAATATGAGAGAGAAAAATCCACCATAATTCGACAAGCAAAAGGGACTTAAAATGATGCTGGAAAACACTTGTATTCGATTGGAAATCTTCATGTTTTTGTTCATCAGCTCATCGAATATTTTGGATATATGTTCTGTGTGAAGCAAAATATGATGATTCGTTGAAATTTTTTGCTCTCTCATCAGCAAAAAGAGAGCTTAATTGCCATGGAACAAAAGAAAAATGTGTCTCAACAGAACAACTCTTCATCATCCATCATCCAATTCGAAAAGGTTTTCTTTTGGTTGATCAGAAAATCTTGAAAAACAATGCAATGTGTAATATATTCAAATCTTCTTTCTTTCTTCATCTTCTTCTTTCTCTTCCTCTCTTTCTCCAATCTATCTTCTCATTCTATTGATATATTCGGATTTTTTGGTGAGTTATTATCATTAGCGATGAAAATGAAAACAAAAACGCAAACATGAATTGGTTGATTGTGATTATTATTTGTAAATTAAAAATTCATTTTAACTTCAATTTGATATGATGATTGATCATCACATGTGAAATCAATTGAATAGATGAACATACATATGTGTGTTTTTCACATTATCATAATCTTGGAAATCTTGATAGTAGAACTTTAACCTATTATTGCACTTTTTATTCATTTTGATTGTTTTCATCGCCATATTTTTCAATGTGTCTTAACTATTTTTACCAATCAAGAGCAGAGGAAAAAGGATGTATTCCAAAACTTTCAATCCTGAACATTCACCACCGAACACACACACATATGTACACCCAGTCAGTCCATAGACAGAGGCAATCCCAAGTGGTAATGTTTCCTCTAGTGACCTGGAGTGTTAATGTCTAGTGTCAAATGAGAGAGAAAAAGAGGAACAGAAAGAGATTCCGAAGAGATTGTCAAATGATCAAGATGATGTCTGTGTATGTGTGTGTGATGTGAAAATGGTGAATAGTGAGTGCATAAAATGATGTTTGAAAAACAATCATCAGATGAGTGGTAACATTATATGGATGTATTGTGTCCCAAATGGATGTACTACTCGATCATCACGAATCCATTTTGCTATGTGTCAAGTCCCTTTGAGATGATAAAATGAGTCGAAAGAGAGAGAGAAAAAGAGCGCCAATTCATAGCCATCGGGAACATAAGCGTGGATATGGCCTGGTGGAGGGTCGACCAGGCGATGGAGAAGAAAAATCACTGAATGGCCTTGTTATTAGATTAAGGCCATTGTTGTTGATGCTGGTGGATGATGATGGCTCCGTTCGATGGATAAAATACATGGATGCTCGCTGGAGGAGCGGAGTATGGTGATGATATTGGCCCTCAAGGCATGGGGAATGGATAGTGTTCTCGTTCTTTTCACAATTCATATCTCTTTTTTTCTTGAAATTTTTTGCTTTTCCAACACAAATATTAACGCACACCAGATATACAGCTGAAACAGAGAGATTTTCGAAGTCTTTCTTGTTCACTGGAATAAATTCACCGAATTGTAACTAAAATCTGTTGTAAGCACCCAAAAAGTTGCAATCAATTGGTCGAATACACTAAGGTTTAATCAACGGTTAATAACTTGAGCTTGATAGATGTATCATTAATGAACTTTATCGCTATTTCTACCT
This sequence comes from Brevipalpus yothersi, assembly GCA_003956705.1. Classification (NCBI taxonomy): domain Eukaryota; kingdom Metazoa; phylum Arthropoda; class Arachnida; order Trombidiformes; family Tenuipalpidae; genus Brevipalpus; species Brevipalpus yothersi. The sequence goes on from QZCP01000114.1 coordinate 14,181, forward strand.
GACTTTTTATGATATTTCACCAGGAAAACAAGTCGAGACATAAGATAGCGAAAAATCTTCACTCTGATATATTTATATCAATCAATCAATTGATAATTTTCTCACCGCTGACTTGAATTTTTCTTCCTCTTCTCTCCCTCTTTCTCTCTCTCTTTACCGGATATCACTTTACTGACGTTCAGTAAAGCATCAGTAAATCACATGTTTGCATCAAGATGAGGCACTTGATTGTCTTTGCTGTTTCGATGTTTTCACTGTACTTATCCAGTTTCGGTGAGTCTAATGAGTGCCAAGGTACATTGTGTTCAGTACATACTGGATGTGATACAAATCAGTTTACGTGCCACACTGATGGAGAGTGTATTTCGAAATCTCATACTTGTGACGGTAAAGTAGATTGTAGTGATGGTAGTGATGAGAATCAATTTTGTTATGATCCACAAATGAGTTGTCAAATCAAAAATTGCTCACACTATTGCCAATGGAATGGTAACACTGCCGACAGTAATCACAATCGAACACAATGCTACTGTAATGATGGCTACGAATTATCGGCAGATGAACGAACATGTCGAGATATTAATGAATGTGAGCTGCCACCACTGTCCAGGCCATGTTTCCAGGAATGTATCAATTCAATTGGCGGCTATCGGTGTGATTGTTTCGATGATTATCATCTGGACGATGAAGCACGTTGTGTACCTTCACTTGGAACCAATCTGTTGTGTCGATCATCACCAATTGAGCCATTCCTATTCAAACTATCCACCACATCCACATCATGTACACTGCAAAAATATCATTTCGATTGTATTGATAGTGTGTCACGTGTGTACCAATTGCCGATTCCAATTGATAGTTTCACATATAATTGGGCAGATGATATAATTTATGGCTACTATTCGGCAAAGCGGCGGATAGTTTCGATTGATTTGAAAAATGTCACAACCCATAAGATGCTGGTTAAATTTAAGAAAATACGTTCACCCATCAGTGGATTGAAATATGATCCATACACCAGGAATCTTCTCTGGCTATTACCTGGCGAGGGAATATTGCAAATATTACCTCTGGGCATGCATAAAATGATACCCAAAAAGGGTTTGAATAAATATATCATGAATTTGACTCGTGGTGTGGAAAATGGCCGACAAGTGGAAATAAATCCAAATCGAGATGAAATGTATATAACCGTATGGGGTTTAGAGCCCAAAATTATGGTAGCCGATTTGGATGGAAGTAATTTAAGGATAATCGATGAAGTTAAACGTCTTGGACGGCCAACTTCTATCACGGTACAAATTCATGAGGATCATAGTCGCCTGTATTGGCTGGATGGTGTCCATGGGACACTGAATTATTTGGATCTATCCGGTCCAAAAGGTGTTTTTGGGCCACAATTTACGGTTCGAAGTGATTTGCGTTCCATTCAAAGTATGATAGTTCACAAGGAGATCATGTATCTGATGGACAATGAAAATTCTCTCTATCAGGCTCCTATATATCGATCTCTCAAAAGGCCAACATTGATCCATAAAAATTCCAACAGTAATGGAATGCCAAAAAATGTACATTTAACATACGTTGCTAATGCTAATCATTCAAGTCCTTGTCTTAATGATAATTACAATTGTAGTCATCTTTGCTTGATGATTGATCAGGCACCGGTCTGTAGATGTCCACAGGAATACTATTTGAGTGATAATCTTCGAACTTGTAAGAAAACTTTGTGCAATTTTGACGAAATACTTTGTGCTGATGGTCGAGAATGTTACAAGAAAGCTCAGAGATGTGATTCAAAAGATGATTGTAGTGATGGTTCTGATGAGGCAAATTGTCCAAAGGCCAATCGATGTGGAATAGGTCAGCGAGCTTGTGATGACCGGGATGGACCTTGTATACCGGAAAGGTTTGTAAAAGGTTTTTTCTCATATCTAACCGGAAATATAGGTATCACTAATCCATAATGGACATGTATTTTATTTTATCTACTTTCTATCAGATGGTTTTGTGATGGATATTCTGATTGTCCTGGACGAACTGATGAACGAAATTGTGAAGTTCGATGTTCATCATCTGAATTTGATTGTGGAGACTTGTGTATATCGAAAAAATGGGTTTGTGATTCAATTCAAGATTGTTCAAATGGAAAAGATGAAGAAAATTGTATAGCTCTTTGATTTTCGATAAATGATCACAATTGTCTTCAGACTATATTCCTCAACCTGTTGAAATACTCTTTATTTTCAAAGTAAATCTTTTTTTTCAGCTTTCTCAGGTGATTTAATCACCAAAATTTTCAATCAGTGAACATGAAAATAACCCAAATCGAAGACAAACACACTATATTTTGAATCTGAATCTATTGTTTTAATATTTGATGTATTTGAGAATCAAATTATAGAGGATCAGTGAATAAAATTCACTCATTCATTTTGGAAAAATGGATGTTTACATTTCAAGAACTCGAGACTAAACGAAGACAATCAAAACACTCATCAACACAGATGAAAGCCAAATGATCATTCTCTAGCACCCTAGTATTCAATTTTTGAGAATTAATTGATCGATTTTCTGACCGTTGATTCAAAATCTAAGGCTTCATATCACCTTTCTCTAGTCTTCAACTGATCAGCATGATAAATACAATCAGGATAAGCATTTCTTTATCCAAACTTATTATCTTCATTTGCGTCCTCTAATTTCACATCATATGCAATCAGATTCCTTTCTTAATCAACTTATTCTCATCATAATTTTGTTCACCCAAGCCTATGGAAAGCCTAAATTCAGTAGATTTTCTGTAACAGAAAAAACTTTGCCCCAATCGATGCTTCCTTTAACCTTCTCATACTTTACTTACGCATCGGAAAAAGTTGCAAAAACAAATCTCACGAATACCTGAATTTTTAAATAAGTTGTTACTCAAAATCGCTTGGATTCAAGTTTCCCACCTATCTCACTCCGTATTCTCGAGTATTTCTTTACTCTCTCTCTCTCTCTCTCTTTCTTTCTTCCTTTCTCTCTTCCCCATCTTCTTGGCTAATTATTATTCCTCATTATCCATTCGGAAGCTTTAGCGTTGATTAACATTACAACAAAAAGTGAATCACTCAACGGATTGCGTGAGGTCTTCACCATAGATCAGGCCGATGGATAAGCAGAGGATAGAGAAGAAAATGTGATCTCCTTCTGGAGTCTTTCTCGCCAAACGATGGAACCTGTACATGTGGCCTGGGACAGAGGCAGTAAGAAGAGAGAGAGAGAAAAAAAGCTATTCATCAAGTCAGAAGAGATCATGTTTGAGGCGAAGAAAGCTAGAGAAACAAAAAATAATTACAAAAAGACAAACATTTCCCTATTATACATGCTTGTTTCACAGCACCAGTTCTCTAGGATTTTCGATTACTCACAAACTTCTCTCTCTCTCTCTCTCTCTCTCTCTCTCTCTCTCTCTCTCTCTCTCTCTCTCTCTCTCTTCCCGAGTTACCAGATATCTACACCTGATCACTCGTGTAGTTATTTGGGCTGATTTAAGATCACCATCATCAAGTTTCCCATCTCTCTCATCAGCAGTCGGTCAAAATATTAATAAGATGAAAAGTTTCATATGAAATCCACTCTGAAGATGATCAGCGACATTTTTTTATGTGGAATTTAGCTTGCTAGAGAAGAGTTTACTGAGAGTGATGTGATCTGATACTGATTCTCTTTCAACCAGCTTATTATCAGTTGATTCTCAGAATCACATGGATGATCGTACTGAAGAGCTATATCTATGTGTATTCTAGGGAGAGAGAGAGAGAGAGAGAGAAGAGATAATATCTTGAGTACGTATTTCAGTCCACTGTGAAATGAATCTTGTTGGAGCAAAAAAATAAGAGGATATACAAGATGAAGATCTGAAGTGATGATAAGAATGAAAAAGAAATATCGTGGATATAAGATTTATCGTGATACTCTTTCTTTCGGCGGTTAAAAGAGAGAGAGAGAGAGAGAGAGAGAGAGAGAGAGAAAAAAACTACAGTAGCTGAGGCCGATGGAGTGAAAAAAATTTTGGGAAAAAATTCCTCCTTCCTATGGACTAAGCTTGCCATGGTAGCATGACCACCTTGGCCATTTGATTTTTTGTTAGCGATCTAAATCAATTATCAGGCTGACTTAAACGACTTGCTTTCAGGCAGGACACGAATTGCATCGATGGTGGCTTGCGGTCTTTATTAATCAATGAAACAGTGCAGGATGTCCAATGATTAAGGGTAATGATGATTATTATGATGACAGAGATGGAAGAGTATGAGCACCCTGTGGACGTTATTTTCATTTCTACTTCTTCTTCTTCTTTTTCTTCCTCTTCTTACATACTGCAATATTTTGGCCTCCTCTACATGCTCTTGTCAAATGGCCTTTCGATATGGTTGCTCTATCATCTCGGACGTCCCATTCCCTCAGCTTCAGTTCATCTGGATGCCTTTATCTTCTCTCTTTGCCCTAATGGACTGTCTCACTGTGCCCCTGTGGAGCTCTTCTGAGGAAGTTCAAATGGATGTACAAAATGGGCACAAAAGTTACGAAATAGCTCGCCTAAGGGCACTTATTAACATGATCATCCAGTGTAATATGACCCAAAGATAAATCATTCAATCGGCTGGCTGAAAAAATTCCTAAAAATGTTGCCAAAAATCAATCGTGAGAACGAATGCTGTGATGAATATGGTTTCAGAATTGAAAAAAAAATCATCATCTCAAGCAATCTTATTCTTCCCATCAAATTATCAAATATACCGAACAAAAGTGTTTTGATGCAAAAATTTTTTCATACAAAATATCAACTTAAAAATGAATAAAATCAACATATAGACAAAAATAGAAGTCTTTCCTAAGCTCTCGAAAATGAAAACTATTAGTTCAGATTGGTTAAAAGAGAGAAACATCGAATCAGAAGCTCTTATCATGAATTCAATGTTTGATCAAACACAACAGGGTCACAGTGCTACTAAACAGGGTGCTTAAACATGGATAAAAGGAAATAATCCGCTTATCTTCCCTCTCAAAAGAAAGTGTAGATAAGTGTATGCTTGTTGTTCTCCTTGTTTACATCAGTCAGAAAATGGCCGTGTAGCATTTATCTGATCAATTCATGGGAACTTGAAATGATCAAAGTGATTCCCACAAGATTTACTCCAATTTTTTTCCAAAACATATCCCCCAAGAACGATAAGAGTCAGATATCTTACACCAACAGTCTAATTGTCATACATACCCTGTATTCATTTCGCCAACGGCTATTACAAAAGGAAGATGGTGCATATTTGATCTTACCTTCCAATTGCTAGTCCATTGATCGCCTCTCCATGTTATTCCGGTAAAGTTTCTTCCCTCCAAATTTCGCCAATCCAACAGACATGAGGAGTGTCATAATATTTTTTCCAAGATAAATGAACAGAAACACTAATCCCTTTATCGTGCATATACCAGCTTAACAATAGAGGCCAAACACGCGATCAGTCCCTACTAGAAACTTCCACTCGTAAGTCGATGGGTTCGCCTGACATCGAGGACCCATAATTGAGCAGCCAGTGTAGAGGACTGCTCACAAGTCAAAATGTTCTAAACACAATCACGTGTATTCTCCGAAAAACCCACTCGATGATGGTCGATGTATGTTGTGTTCCCCAATCGATGTCCGCTTCAATTGATGTCGGTGGAAGTGGAATCGGAAGCCATGTTCCATTGGTGAAAAAGGTGGATCAGTCAATTGCCCGGATAGCTTCCTTGCGCTTTGAGGTGAAATATTCACTCCATTGGCATACATTATTGATGTGGAAAAAAAAGGTAAGAGATGCCCATGGGCTCGATTAGATAGAAGCTGAATGCAAGAGGAGGGCATTTATAATTAAGTATTCATGGCCAGTAAATTATTGCTAGTGTTTCCGAATATGTAAGCGTAAGGTGTATTCGGGGTAACTTTTACTTTTGTTGAAACACGAAAATGTGGGTTCTATTGGAAGTGTATTCTATCCAGAGAACCTACACGAAAGCAACATGCATATCAATCGAGAAATCTGTTATCAAATCATGTGTCGATTGAAAAGGAGACAAAGATTCAAATCATAGAGTTTACACAGATTTCACTAATTCTCTAGCAATTTGAGTTGAAAAAAGGGCCTAAAATATATCAGAAACAGTACAAATATAATATGTATTACTAATTATCAATCCTGCATATATTAGAAGAAATTGGAGTCCACGAAAAAGTTGTGAAAATTCATCGATTCATATTGATCGTATAATAATATGAACACTGTTTTCTGAATGTTTCAAAAATTTTTTTTATTGCAAGCTCGTGTTAGCGAGTCTTACGGTTTTGATCACAATCAAGCAACTTAAAAAAGATTCCATCAAATCATCACCTATTATTCCATAAGGGAATTGAATTCACTTCTAGTCTAATGGATGAGATTTGAATTGCAGAAAAAATTCGTTTACAAGATCAATTTGGAGTGGGCAACTGGGGCAGCAAGACCGTAGTTAAGACCTGAAATATGGAAGCAGAGAAATTCAATTAATAAGAGAAAACTTCTCAATTCTATGAAATTCAATCAACACAGATTAATTGAGAAAAACATTTACCTGAGTATCCGTAGTTAAGACCGAATGGGGCAGCGTGTCCGTAGACGCCGTTAAGACCTGAAAATTGCAAATACAGACAAAATTACGATTATAAAAGTTCACAATCAAGAGATTTCTTATTGTTCTAGAAGGTGAAAATCAATGTAAAACTAACCGTATCCGTAAGCACCATAGCCGTATCCAGCGTAAGCTTTAAAGGGAAAAATTTTCCATCATTAGAACCATCATTAAAATTAAATCATTTCTGTCTGAATTCTGATTCAATCATAGGCTGATTTTGTCAAAGATATTCTGAGTTATTACATAATTTTTGCTTACCTGGGGCGGCGAGAGTCTTGTGGACAACTGGAGCGGCGATTGGGGCAGCGAAGGTCTTGGCGACAACTGGAGCGGCAACTAGAGGAAGAATTGTGAAAAATTTTGATCAATAATCAATTGAATTAAGTCCACTCAAATTGGAATCAGAGTTGACTACTCTTAGATAATTCAGTTTGTGAATAACAAGAGGTTCTAAGTTCAAATCATAGAAGGTATACTTACTTGGGGCAGCAAAGGTCTTCTGGACAACTGGGGCATCATGAGAGATCACTGATTCGTAGCTGGTGTAGGTTGGGACAGCGGGCTCAGCGTAGACTGAAAAACAAAAATTTCAAAACGTGAATAATTAACGATATTTCAATCATATTTTCACGGTTTTTTACACACATCTTAATGATTTGAATCAATCTAGTACCGATCGACTCACTATCAAATCATAATCATAGGATGTAATCCATGAATTACTTCATGGCTTATGTTTTTTCCATGCAAGAAATAGAACAACTTTAGCGGGGGGTGGGGACTTGTCCGCTTCATATCCAGATAAATCTGAAACCTAATTCACATTGACATTCATTCTCGTCAAATCGTGATAAGATCATTCATCATTCCCCTCGTTCAGACATCAAGCGCTCAGAGCATCAGATGTCCGTTAACAAAGGTGAATCAGATCATTCTGAGTGACCAGTCTACTAGGTGAACTTATACAAAATAGTGATAAAAAAATCAAAACTTTAATCATAAGCTTACCTGGGGCAGCAACCTTGGCGACAATTGGGGCAGCAACTGGAGCGGCAATAGTCTTGTGGACAACTGGGGCGGCAGCGATTCCGTGAGCGTAGTGGGCAACTGGGGCAGCGATTCCATGGGCATATGGAGCATAAGCACCACCATAGACAGCTAAAAATTTTCGATAGAGAATCAGAGGGAATAAAGGATATATAAGTAAACACTGAGAACACAAAAAAGTACACCAAAAATTGTACCTGGAGTGTGGAGGAAGCCAGCGTTGGCAACAGCGAAGAGGGTAGCAAGAGCGGCGATGGTGAACATCTTGAGGTTTAGGGTGTTGATGCGGAGAGGAACGGAGAAGAAGATAAAGATGAGTTGAATCGAGTGAAATGATCTGATTCCGAAAAATTGATCGCTTTTTATAGCGAAATTTTCTCTTCTCTTCTCTCACTCTCTTTCCCAGGCCATTCCTAGACCCAGTCACTCGAGATTATATCGATGAAGTAGCAGTCCTTGGAAAAGAGAGAGAGAGAGAAAGAAAGAAAAAGAAATCCTATGGGCCAAGTTGCCCCAGTGTAGCTCAGTATGGGCATATAATATTCGTGGGTAGATCGGGTTCATGAGTCGGCATTGGAATAAAAAAGAAGAAGAGATTGTGTGTGCCTCAGTGTTGCTAAGCCTTCTTAGATGGTTGCGAAATACGTGACGGGAATACTGATGAGTCGATTTCTTTTTTCGGTCGTTGGGAACTCAAAATTAATCAGATATCCGATGCTGGGAATCGAGGCCTGAAAATCGATTTTGTACAGCACCAGGGTGAGCGATGCTGGTCTGGAAGACAAGATAATGATCATCGAAGAGGTAAAAAGAAAAAGTTAACTTTTTGCAAGTGAGTCCGATCGAGTTACAAACCAGCATCAACTCGAATAACTTTGTCCAGTCTCTGATGGAGAGTGAATAATGATCGTAACTAATTGTATTTAAAATTCGCATGATAAGGTATCGATTTCTGGAAATTTCGCCTCGGTTTGCATCGAAATGAGAGTGAAAGTCGAAATTTATTAGCTGTTCGTCGAAGGCTGATCGATATTAAATTTATTGGATAGTTCGAAATGTTAATGAACTTCTTGTTGCTAAATTTCAATAAATGATTACTATCTAAATAAATGAATCTAATTTCATTCAAGGTTTCAAAAGCGGAAGTACAAAATATCGCTCTTTCTGTTCACTTGAATACGATAAACGGTAATTAGATGCGTCGGCCTGAGTTTGGTCTTTTTACTCAGTTTTCCTTACTTTCCATTGATATGAATCATTTCAAAAAGAGTTAAACACGATTGTTCAATATTAAGTTTGAGGAAATACCGAATTTGAGCAGAATAATCACTGAAAAACTCATTGTTTATTGAAAATTGGGTAAGATTGAAGAATCAGAATTCATATTCACTGAATTATTAGAGCTTTGAATTTGGAAAACAATATTGAATTTGATTCGTGATTTTCATCATAGAGATTGATACATTGATAGAATTTGGCCATTTTTTAGGAATCAAAGGCTTTGAAGCTCATTCGAAAGCCTGAAATGATAAGAGTAAGAAAACAGTAAGAATAATAAGAGCTTTTAAAGCTTGTTCAGCATCATCAACATGAGTTAATCTGAGTTTTCGGACTTCTTGGGACATAATTCGCCAAGTTTTGAAGGCTTTGTGTCAGTTTTTTGCCGTAAAAAATAGTAGACTTCGAATAAAAAACATTTCGCTAGTAGACAGAATTTATTTCATCACACTTTTAGACTTCAAACGATCATTTTCAACCTTATTCGAGAATCGCTGCAAAACTTAATCCATAGAACAAAGAATCTAAGTCAACATCTGATTTTCATTATGTTTTCATCAAATTTGGCAAAAATGAGCATTTTAGGAGACAAAAAGGACCAGAACAAGGATAAAATAAGAATGAAAAGAATTAAATATCAATTTCAGGGAATTTTGTAGTTCGGTTTATTGTCAGATCATTGGTGTAGAATTGTTTTGATCATAATCAAGCAACAAAAATTTGGTCTCAACAAAAAAGGCATCAGATGGTTTCCATGATATACAATGATGGGAAAAAATGTCTGCAAAAAAAGGATTGTTCAGATGTTATGTATCTATCTAATAGATAACTTTTGAGTGAGCGAGGCCACCGAAAGCTGGGGCAAGAAGACCTCCGTGTCCGTAGGCTCCGTGTCCATAGGCTCCGTAAGCTGGGGCAGCAACACCGAAAGATTTAACGGCACCAAAAGCTGGGGCAGCAAGACCATAAGATTTAACAGCACCAAAAGCGGGGGCAGCATAGCCATAACCTCCATATCCGGCATATCCGGTGGTGATTGGGGCAGCGATTCCAGCGTGGAGAGTCTTGTGGACGGGGGCAGCGTGTTGGACAACTGAGGTGTATGAGGCACCAAGTGGAGCATGATGTCCATAACCGTAAGCTGGGGCAGCATAGCCGGCATAAGCTGGTGGAATAATAATAACGTGAATATTAATTCGAAAAATTCTGATAAAAATTCTGATAAACTTTCCACTGAACAGAGTTGTCAGAGCGGAAAAGTTCGATCACTACACTCACCTGGGGCAGCGATGGTCTTGCTAACAACTGGGGCAGCGAGTCCACCGTGGATTCCACCGTAGTATGGGGCTCGGTAACCACCATAAAGACCACCATAGCCACCATGGAGACCGCCATAGGCGTATGGGGCAGCGTATCCAGCACCATAAGCTGAAAATTTTTGGAACAAAAGAGAGAACATTAGATGATAAAGTATTTACACAAATATCAAAATAGATGGGACAAGAGAGAGAGAGAGAGAGAGAGAGATTCCTACCTGGGCCATGGAGGAAACCGGCGTTAGCAACGGCGAAGAGGGTAGCGAGGGCAACGATAGCGATCATTGTGATTTTGTTTGTGGGGTGGTTTTGGTTTGGGGAACAAAAAATAAGGTAGTAGAACGGAGCAAGACTGACCAGTGGAGTGATTTTCGAATGTTTCTGAAATCCTTTTTATACCATCACTTGGACTAGAACCTATTCCTCTTTTTTCTGCTCCCTCAGTACAGTACACCATGATCACGCCATGATCCTTGGACGATTCCTTTGCCGGTCGAATCTTCTACCTGTCCCACTCACAGGCACTGGAGGTGTATTGCACCCCCCTCCCTCGGAACTGGAGAGCACACCAGGTAAGCTAATGGAAGTGTCTCGTTCTCTCAATTAATCAGCTTCACCTTCACTGAAAACAACACTCCATGAATACCGAATCAGGACACTGGTGAGAGTGAAAGTGTGTGTCTCTCTTCATCTCATAGGGAAGGACGTCCGATGAACAGGTTTACCTGAGGATTGAGTCTTGATTTGCTGATACAAAAAAAAATAAAGTAAATGAAGAAACAAACCAATCTCTTGGACACACACACTTGGACCACTTTTCTTTCTTTCTTTAATCATTTTCCATAAAAACGGGTTGCTTAATTGATTACCTCGGGCCATCCTTATCAATATCATCGTCAAACACCTCATCAAAAGGCCTGCATCTTTTCGCTTTCGCTTTCTCTCTCTTTCTTACTCTTGTGATCATTATCTTTTCAACTGTAATCTTGATTAATTGTACCATTCGGATCATTTGATGAATAAATTAAAAGTTTAAATTTTCAACGAGAATGTATTGCTCATGAGCTTTCGAAATCTATGGAACACTCATTAAATTGGTGAATATGATCGATGAAAAACAAAAATACAGATCACATACATCGATACGGTTGGCCTGTGTTGACTGTCTGTGAATTTGGTCTGGATGTGATCTTTGGATTAGATTTTTGATCATCTTCAAATTGTGTGTCCCATTAAATTTGTTTCTAGATAAACTTGTTTACATTCAACAGAGAATGTCTCCAAGAGAAAATCGGAAAAGATGAAGAAGAAGAAGAACCTGTGGAAGATCTATCAGCCTTGAAGACGACTTTCGAACTACTAAAAGTTTTTAACTGGTTCAAATGTACCCATGGGCTGACGATGAGGATCAGCATCTCTCTCTCTCTCTCTCTCTCTCTCTCTCTCTCTCTCTCTCTCTCTCTCTCTCTCTCTCTCTCTTTCATCCTCTCTATCTTACTCTTCATGATTTATGAGAGATGGACGAGCACAGGTTGATGAGAGGCTGAAATGAATCGTGGGAATATATAAGCTCATGTATCTGGTTGATTATATAAAGGACCTTGGATGGGCTTGCGAGTTTCGCTTCTCTTTTTTAATTGAAATGCTATCATGAATTTTAGTCCCAAAGAAATGACTCAAATGATGATGGACGAGAATTGAAATATATTTCATTTCAATTTCACTCTATGGGCTCAGTATTTTATGTAAGTAAAAGGAAAGTGAATCTAACTTCGGACTCTCTTTGACAAGCCCAACGATCACTACTTTATGATTGATGGATTCCTTTCTCTCTCTCTCTCTCTCTCTCTCTCTCTCTCTCTCTCTCTCTCTCTCTCTCTCTCTCTC
>QZCP01000114.1:28057-57558 GCA_003956705.1 Brevipalpus yothersi
GAGAGAGAGAGAGAGAGAGAGAGAGAGAGAGAGAGAGAGAGAGAGAGAGAGAGAGAGAGAGAGAGAAAAGTAAGCGATCGAGGGTCCCTAAGAATCGATTTTATGTGAATCGGTGATTCAGTTCAATCCAGTCTACTGATCAAATGATGGTGTGTCGAATTGTATCATGATCTCTTGGGAAAAGAGTGATGGTGGGGAGAGTTTTGAGGACATCATCAGATATCTAATCTTAACATGATGAGGAGATTGAAAATATTTTCAGAAAATGAATGAAAAGTGAGGAGAAAATTGGAAAAAGATTATCTCTGAAATTGTATTCTAGAAAATTGTGACAAAAATGATTAAAAATTGAGCCCCCTATCATTTGAATCTGATGCAAGAACAATCCTAATAAAAATTTTCAGATATTGAATCAGACGAAAAAATTTGAAATTAGATAATAGATCTTTCGAAAAGTGATGCATCATTTATCATGATTGATGAAATCCCATGATATCGGTAGAGAGATGCATCGTTAAGGTAAAATTTGTAATCCTGGATACACACAATTGTTTTCGAAATTATCGAAATCGTTCAATGAATTTACACTTCTGATCAGAAAAATTGAAACAGTTCTGCTGGCCAATCAGGAGTAAATGTTTCAATCTTTCTGATCACAAGAGTACTATTCAGTAATCTCAAAGTAGTCATCAGAATTATCACCAGAATATTCATCAGAATTATCACCAGAATTTTCTGATACTATTTAACAGGTGAGAATGAAGCGCAGGAGTTGCTTGTTTACCGCATTCTTTTTATCATGCCGCCAACTCATCTTCTTGAAGACTTCTTCTCTAACTTTGATGTTTGTGTTTATACACTTTCGCACTCGGACAACTTGTTGATCAGTTATATCAATTTAATTTGATTAAAATATAAACAATACATCATCATCATTATCATCATGTATGTGTGTTGATGGTTATCAAAGATAAGATCCAAATGAATGGAAATTTTATATTTCATTTGTATTACATATGAATCTTAAGTAATAATCTCTACACACTAGTTTCTCTACTAATTGGTTAATTAATTTATTTTGTTGATTACATTAATTCTCCATACTTGTTGTTAAAATGGTAAGTTCATATTGCTCGTTTTGATTGCACAGTTTGTGATTGATTTGATCTGATTTGATTTGTTTATCACTATTATTGAAGGGTCGAATGGATTCATTGATTGGCTTTGCCATGTGTATTTTTATGGGCTTCATATGTTTTATACTGGTAAGTGTTTATTCACATGTGTACTAAAAAAATGATAAGGTGTTGAAATGTGTTGATTTTTTATTCTTTCTTTCTTTTTCTCTTGTTTAGGCTGGTTTTTATCTACCTCTAATTGTATTTAAAGCTAGAAAGTTTTGCCTTCTATTCACTTTGGGTAGTTTATTTTGGCTTGGAAGTTTTTCCTTCATTTATGGGCCCAAAGAGCATTTGAAAAATTTGTTCTCCAAAGAGCGAGCTATTTTCACAACCACTTATCTTGCATCTCTCATCGCAACTCTTTATACATCTCTTGTGGTGAGTAAAGATAAGCCGTTGAACACCAACAAAAAAGGTAGCTAATTGATGTGTATATATATGCTGCAGCTCAAGGTTACAATATTGACTATAATAATGGCAGCAATCCAGTTGGTAGCGTTAACATGGTATCTATTTAGCTACTTTCCTGGTGGAACAACAAGTCTATGGTTCTTCTCACAAGGTTTCACTAGAATGGCTAGCCAAACCTTACCTGTATGATCTGATTGTCTGGATGATTGATTCAGACGTGTATTTATTCACCCTTGAAATCATGCGATGTACAAATTTTCACACCATTTACCAGTGAATAACAATCTTGTATTTATTTGGAAAGATTGAATTCAAATCTTTGGTCTATCAACAAATCCTCCCGATGCATCAAACATGTATCACATCAAACACTGATGAGACACGTTCTTGACTGTGAAACCTTTTTTGTCTTTCAAATATTATTGAGAAAATGATTATTCATTGCAGCTAAGTTCTCACGAGACCAAGCTTCTGGTTAAAGACTAAGAGATACGCACTGCATCACTTATTTGAGCAAAGAGTAAGCGATCAATTACGAAAACAAGAATGTTGAAGAAATGATGACTCGGAAAATTAAAGCTACTACAATTTAAATTGTGTTCAATCTATCTCACTCTGCTGTTTTAATCCAAAGCCTATGTATGGTGAGACGCGGAACGAGATCAAAATGATCGTATCAACAAGCGCTCATAAAAATGAAGTAATAAATACTCAATATAAAATACAAGGTCTCTGAATAATACTTTATTCATCTCCGTGAGGTCTCTTATTGTGTCTTTGTCTCTCCCAAATTTGAATGTATGACTCAGAGAGGGTAATCATTTGAGGAAGTATCTCGGTCACATGAAGATCTTGCATTTCAAACCATTTATCTGAGCCACGATGAAGAATATGAACTCGATAAGATCCTTTGCCAGGTTCTGGATCTCCATCATGAACAATATTTGCGATCAGATCGTAGACATACTTATCACCCTCAGATCGAGCTGTCGGTGACACGTATTCTGTTAAATCAATGTTTTTGATGGGAAAGTTGACAATAGTTGGATTTTTTCGATAAATTTTTCTTCCATTGAAAAAAGTGTTGTTAAAGCGATCCATACAGAGTATCAAATATCTGGGCAATTCCTTCAATTCGAATCTTTTCATGAACAATTCTTTCGAAGTTTTGTACTCCTTCTCATTGGTACCACTAAATTTGTTGAACAATATATACAAGGGAACTTGTGGGATAATGTTCTCTTTCATCTCGTCTTTGAAGAGAGGTGGAGGAGGTAGATCAAGTGTGAGATACCAAAATTTTATCTCATTACTCTTTTCCTTGTATTCTTCTTGTAGCATGAGTTGAAGCCTTTCGTCCAAACTTTTTTCCAAAGGAATAATTTTTCTCGAATGAACTATCATGGTACCACGAAAAGTTTGCGATATGATGGATGATGCTTTTTCCTTATTTTTGGTGAGTGTCAAGTGTAAAGATCTCAGGAAACTTGGCAAAAATTCGATAGGATCTCCTTGTTCCGTGATTTGAAATTTGTTATTAGAATTGAGAACAACCGCTTGCAACATTTCGTGTGGAGAAACGTGAGCTTTAAAATTTCTAGTATTCCATAACTTTCTGATAAGTTCACCAAATCTATTCATCAACATGGAGCCAGTATCTGATGCCGGTCGATTCTTGATGGTCGACAAGTAGTGTTCTTCTTGTAGAAAATAATTTCTAATCGGCGGCACATGAGATAGAGCTTGCAATATGACATTACAATAATCATTGTGCTTAATGTTATTGAGTCCAACTATTCCGGCCAAATAAATGGTACCATCGAAAGCGCGACAATGCTTGGCACTTGTATCAAGATCCATAATATCTTGATTGGTGAATGTGGGCCGTAAAACATGTGTTATATCATCTAAAGTGAGGGGACACGAAAAAAGACACACATTAATAAACTATACAGTAAAAACAGGCAACATCATCACAACTCACCTAATGATGAATCTTTGATCTCATAATTTTCCGGTAAACAATAAAATTTGAGAGTCTCCAAATTTAAAAATATATGATGATCGGTTGCCAAACAGTGTAGAAAAGCATGTGTCCCAATACCTCGACCCTGAAAATATTTACCACACACCAGGCATGCATACACATTGTCCTTGAGAAGTGATACAGAACACAATTTTTCGAAATCAAAATCCAACACTTGCCGGTTGATAGTGTCAAGGTATGGACAGCTTGGCTTCGCCTCTGACATGGACATGATGGTGATGACAACTCTTCACACCCAAGCACCTAGACTCACAATCTCAAAGACAAACTAATCACTCATCAAAGGATGGAAATCATCAAAATCATCACAATTGTTCCATGTAATTATCTGAATCATTTGGACAGTTTCAGAAAAGAGATGAATTTTGTCACATGTTGGCTGTATGTAAATAATACTAATTCCAGATGGCGTATACTGAATCAATTCAATGTGCGCATCAGAATTCCCGCTTAAAATTATCGTCTATCACAGAACTTTCGAATTTTGTACAGCACTCTCGTGTACTCGTGTTGATACAATTTGAACTTTTGTGTGGGCTAATTTTTCCATATTTTCCCGAATACTCTTGTATTCATGATGAGAAAGGGAGTATGCTTATGATGTGAAATTGAGATGAGATTTTCGGAAAATGCTTGCCAGATGTATGTACATAGTTGTATATAGTTTGATTTCCAGCCCAAGTATGGCGCAAAAGTTGTGTATCACTGGCTGATCTAGAACCGACCATTATCAAGTGTGAGAGTTGAGAATCTTGAAAGTTGGTACATCAAAATCAAAATGATACTCTTTATTATCAGCATTCCAGCTCTCCCCCCTTTCTCTCTCTCTCTCTCTCCCTCCTGAATACGATCGGTACCAAAAAAAGGCGGGAGTTATATGATACTAATAATGGACCTGAAACTTGGTGACCACATCAGATGTTAACCAGAGTTCGTCGAGGCATATTCATCTCAAATTGATGGGTTTCAAGTTTTAATTGTGTGCATACCAAATCGGCTGATTATTGATTCAATGAATTTTCATCGCTAATCTAATAGTTATGGATTGATAAATGCGTTCGCTTCACTGTACATCTGAGCACACAATTTTTATTCGAATTCAATGAACTTATTCATCGATTGTGTAAAGTTTTATCACCTTAAAAAATGTTTCCCAAGCAATTCATCCAATATCCTCATCTACTAAGTGCAAAATCTCTTCGTACCATAACATTGTGTCTTGTGTTACTGTGTGTGACATCGTATTCTGTGAATGCTAAAGTATCAAAGAAAGGAAATAAGAAAATTTTTCGAAAAAATTCGCCTATATACTATGTATCAAATATCAAGCCAATACAATCGATCTTCTCGAATGCATTTGACACTTATAATGCAATCAATACAGCATACAATGCCTACAATTCAATTGCTTCAACGTTGAATTATGATTTCAAGAAAGAAATCAATAGTGTCAACAAACCAGCCCCTGCTAACTCTTTTGATTCGAAGAAAAATAGTCAGATTTACAATATTCCTCTTCGTTTCATGTCCAATGCAAAGCCAATTGATATCATTACCGGTAAGAAGTTTTAATTGATATTCAGAGTGAATAGTGATTAGAAACTTAATTCTCTAACTTTTTAAATGTAGCTGTGATCGAAGTTTATGAGATTCCAAGCATAACAGTTACCAATCTAATCATTTAATTATAGCTAGAAATTAAATTAAATTAAATTAACCTCTTGATACTAAGCTTGGAATTGTCAGACATACTCAAAACTAGCGACACAATATTCTTATTCTGATTTTTCGACTATCTTCGAATTGATTTCATAGGTCTTGGTGATGGGCTGAGAAAGAAAAACAAACGGAAACGGAAACCATCCAAAGTAACGTATATAAATACTAAATATTTGTCAAACGCTAAACCCTACAAATTGTCAACATTGAATGGATCAAAGTGGAAAATATAAACAGAAATTCTGTGATTCGCGATTATTTTTCGAAATAAAGTGATTTTTGGCTCAAAATAAGTGATATTTCTTCTCGGAACTTTACACACGTCTATCATGAACAATATGAAAGAAAAAAGAGATTCAATGAAACGAAATCTGATTGTGCCATTCATTCATCATTGAGACAAGATTATGTGTGATTCAATTTTTACCATGTTTTTGCATGTGTCATATTATTTGTCATAATTTACATATATATTATATATCATGTGTTTTTGTATTCATATAAAATTCAAATTCAAATTTTAACTTAATTAATTGTGTCTGTGTTTCGAAATCTTTTTTCCCCTTCATATATCACATCTCTTTTCTCTCTCCTGCATCGATCTGATTGTGATATGTCAAAAATATTATCATCATTATCTTCTTGATACAGTGGACACAAAATAGACACACATTTAATCATCCTCATAGGGCAATGGAACGGGTGACAAAAATCTACTCCGCTCTGATACATGTGTGTCATCTTTAGATTTAATTACCACAGGTGATTCTTGTACCCTTGATTGGGTTACAGAGAGAGTGGTTGATGATGGACTGGTATAGGTTGTAGGCATCAAGTGGCTGCAGGAATGACTTCGAGATACACTAGCTTTGGGTATCATCAAACTTTCTCTCTGGAAAAAATAAGGAAATTAAAACATAAAACATGATGATAATACGATTGATATGAATATCTTAATCGAAAATTCAATTTCAATGAGAAGTAGACTCTCCTTATCTCACTTGAATCACTCGATTATCAATTGAGCACAAATGATAAGATGGAATTCAGATAAGAGAGAGAGAGAGAGAGAGAGAGAGAGAGAGAGAGAGAGAGAGATGAAACTCAAGGAAAACCGGAAGATGGAAAGAATCATACAAACAAAATTTTTCTTCCTTGAAAATGATCAACCAGGTAAGCAATAGTAGATCATCTTCATGCTCTCTCCTTCAAATAGATTATTATAGTGATTCACTGTTACCATAAACTTGAATGTTTCTTCTTTTTTCCAGGTCTTTCTTTCTCTCTCTCTCTCTCTCTCTCTCTCTCTCTCTTTCTCTCTCTCTTTCTTTCTGTATCTCTTTCTATCTTCCCTTAAACCTTCTTCCTCTAGTCTTATGAGAATTTTGAACGAGAATCGGTAGACTGAACGAACCTTTCTTTCGCTGCGTGAGAGTGTATATATTTGCATTTTCATCATCATGCAAATTGAATCCGATCAATCTAAGTGAGTTACTATTTTGTGTTACGATGAGAAGAAGAAGATATAGTGGTGAAGAAAAGAGAAAAAAAAATTCCTGAAATTCATCGGTATCATCTCCTCATAGGAGTAGTGATGTGTGAGAATAATCCAAGAGAAAAAGATAAGCTTTCTCTTTTATCTTTTTCCATCCAATTCTGTTTCTTCTTCTTTTTCATTGAAGATAGTAAGAGAGAGAGAGAGAGAGAGAGAGAGAGAGAGAGAGAGAGAGAGAGAGAGAGAGAGAGAGAGAGAGAGAGAGAAAACGATAAAAATTGATTGTACTCACTCTATCATGAAGTGGACTTGATAGTTTTTGTGAAACAGTGATTCCCGTTGTGGCTCTGGGACTTCGCTGTAGAAGCCATCGATCTTTATAATATTTACGCACTTCCGTAACCGGATAACGTTTAGATGGTTTTATTTCCATCATTCGCTTGAAACACCTCAATAAGCGGGGACTAAAGCGTCGAAATTCTCTCGGTGTTCGAGTGGTTTTACGCTTTTGCCATTCGGAAAATTCATTAAATCGTGGATCAGTTATGTCTGCTTTTTCCCAAGGAAATTTGGTGGTCAAGCATACGTATATAAGCATCGCTAATTGCCATACATCGGAGCCCAATTCGACATTATAACCTGTTATACAAAGTTCAAGTGAAAAAGAAAGAGAAAGAGAGAAACAGGGAGAAAAAATGAGCTCTTACAGGGTTGTATTGAAATTGTTGATATGAAAATATTCAAATTATATTCACTGATTGACTGATATTAGTGAGGAATATTAGTGAAGAGAGAGAGAAAAAAAGGGACTGGTCAAAAAAAACTTGGTCAGCAAATTATGAAGTTATACCAATGGCCAATCATCAGATATCATTATGCAAACTTGTGTATGCATAAATAGAAAGTTTAGAGGGTTTCCGATTTCCGATTTCCTGATCAAAGATGTATCAGATATCCTTTTCATTAGCCACGTGTATCTGATCAAAATCAAAATTCTCGACTATAAATATGCTAATAAAATTTCAAATGATATATATTTTTAAATTTCAATGCGCACACATGCATACAAGAGGATTTGAGGTGTGTGGGAATGTTTTTAGTGGTGAGAAATTGGTGTATCTAACGAAATCTAATAAAAGTGTTCCCTATCTATCTATTTACCGGTGGTCAATTCACATGATAGAATGATAGAATGATAGGATGCTCAGATTGTGAAGGGTGACGACGATATGAATGTAAAGTGATTAATGATGTAGCCGAGCCACATTTTAAAAGTAACCCGTAAAAATCTTTTCATGCACAAAAAAGAATCAAAACGTATTGAACAAGAAAAAATATATTCGGATGTACATCCTCTAATTATCACTCTCAAAATAATATGTAGATATATATACATGCCATTTAAATGGTCTATAATCGTGTAACTGTGCTACTCAGAATCCATCCCGAGAGCAATTAATGTATTCATCTTTCGCTTCTCTCTGCACCCATATTCATGAATTGTAACAATCAAGAGGTCAATTGAAATATGCATAAAAGCCATTGATATGTATAGTGATGTTGTAGGTGCATTGATGAAGACAAACATGACAAATTGACCTCAGGCAAATCATTTCTTCCAGGCTTTTCTCTCTCTCTCTCTCTCTCTCTCTCTCTTTCTCATCTTCATCCTCATCATTTCTTTAGCTCACTTGGCCGTAAGGCCATCAGGCCACTTCATCCCTGCCGATAAGTTTAAATTGCGACAAAGATTATGTTCATAAACGCTTAAAAATTGGTATCCAAAAAACTATCCACTCTTCATTCCAAAGGCCCTTGAGTCATGTACAGCTTGAGTAATACATGAGATAAACCATGGTAGAAGAAAGGAATATAAACGGAATTCCGATTGATTTTACACATACACAGTGAATATCGTTCTGATCAGTATTGCATTAGGCAATATGTGTGTATAGAGAGAAAAATTTTTGTCCGGGCTAAGTGTTAAGTATTAGGGAAGAAAGATGACTTGAAAATTCAGAGCAATAAGAGTAAGCCAATGATGATGCAACCACAGGGCATATTAGTAAATCATCAATTCCAATTTCGTTCTGATGGCCAGAACAAGAGCCACCTCTAATTTGATAATGAGACGAGTTTATCATTCATCACACCAGTTCACTCTGGTTTGAGGATGATTCTGATATATATTAACTCTTTTATACCAGGTTTCGGAATCAGATTGCCATACTATTTTCTTTCTCTCTTTTCCAAGAAAAATAATCCACTCTCAAGTGAAAAATGTGAGAATAGCGACACAACAAAAACATAATCGGAACAAAAAGCGCCTCAAGAAATTGAATTTAATCGCTTATTTAATTAAATATGAGAAGGACACAGAATTATCAGATTTATATCCTATTGAATCAATTGATTCACCACCGAACATGCTAACAAAAATCAAGAAGAAAACAGAATATTCTCTCTCTTTCTCTATCATGGACATTTTCCGAGTCATGTCAAGTTTTACTAATGGTCATGAGTTTGATCTTTTTTTTCGGTTGGTAAGCTAACCAATATTAATAATAATCGGATTTATTTCAATTGATATGTGTGTGTGTGAAAGAATTTTGCTTTTTAACTTGCTTTTTTCTTGCTCTATCTCCGGGTGTTAAACAGATACTAGATTCATTAACTACATTCGTCTAATGATTTTGTCATCATGAGTAAGTTCAGGATATAAATGAACTTTCTATCGAATCAATGAAAGATTATAGAGAAAGGATCACACTCACACATACACACATGCATGATCTTCATCAAGAGTACGATTAAAATAAAAATCATTGATCATGTCACTTGCTAGCTTCACACACACACACGAGTACCCAAGTATCCAAATTTTTCAACTACCACAACTTGTTCACTGAGCTCTTGTACTATTTTCTTACTTTTCTGTGTATATGTAAGTGTACACAGTGTAGTGTAAGTGTATGTGTGCCTGTATATCCATGATAGGGTCCGGAATCAAATCAAAATCATCAAGGTATACACTTTTCTCTCTCTCTCTCTCTCTCTCTCTCTCTCTCTCTCCATCCACTGGGGCATACATAAATGCATATAACTCATTGGGAGTTCCGAATCAATTGGTAAAATGCTCACACTGTTGGCTCCAATGGTTACAATTTTTTTTTATTTGATAATCATAATCAGAACAGCCAATATAATCTTGATTCTCATTAGCCAATGTTATCGATTAGAGAGAGTGAGTCACACATATCGATACTTGAAGGCATGGCTTGGTCATGATGATGAAAGCAACGGTATAATTTTATGAATCTCTCTCTCTCTCTCTCTCTTCCTTACCTCTTACGATTCATTTTCTCACCCTTGATTATCATTTTTCAATCGTTTCATGGGACGGAAAATGGCCACAAGAGGATATGGAAGAAGAGAGAGAGAATGAAATATCCCTGAAAGGGTTCCTTCACTCCAATCATGTCCGGTAGAGATGATTTTGGCCTGACACTAGCTCTAATGATGAGTCCAGTGTTTATAAGAGAATTTTAGCATCTCTCTCTCTCTCTCTCTCTCTCTCTCTCTCTCTCATATTTAAGGTTTTAAAATATTTGAGAGCTTCTCTCATCCGCATCACCGGATTTTCCGTTTTCTCAACCCTTTTTTCTTTACCTTCCTACACACACATATTAGCACGATAGCGATGGCAAATCAAACGTCATGGAGGCCTCTCTCTCTCACGTTAAAAGATAGGAAAGAATCATCATTGAATGGTGATAATTATTATGAGATATATACTTTTTGACACACGAAAAATTTCGATTAATTTGACACCAAAAGTTTGGTGGGTGATAATTATCATCCACATGCAATCTCATCATACTAATCATACTCACCTTCAAGGTGTACAGTTTCCCATATCTCTGGTGGACATGTTGGCAGAGAGCGGGTACGCTTTTTGACCAAAGTTTCGGCTCTCCGTGTGAGACCAAAATCGGTTAGCTTAACTTTGGTAAAATCAACCGAAAATATAAGAATGTTTTCCGCTCGAACATCTCGATGAACCAATTGTTTATCATGAAGAAATTCCAATGCTGAGCTCACTTGTTCGGTAACTATTTTTACATTATGCTCTTCTAAGCCAACTCCATGAGTTCTCTCGATGGCCTGATCAGTACAAGAGAGAAAAATAATTACAATCACATAACCGGGCATAAATATGGGTAATATTGGGAGAAAAATATTTTCGGAAAAATTTTTGGGCCCCATGAATGGCTTGACCTTTCACCCTCGTAGAGGTGTAGAAGATTTTGACAGCTGGATTTGAGAGGGAAATTTTTGTTTCCAAAAACATTCAGATTAAAGGGCAAAAGATGAGATTTCAATGATTTAATAATAATGTTGTTGTTGTGGCTGTTGCCACTGCTGCTAATAATCATGATTCATTTGAATATCAATATCATTTGATGATAGAAGTGGTGACCAAAGTGGCTTCGGTCATTTGGCATGCTTTTTCCGAAAGAGGCGGCTCTGATTATGTCTATCATCATGATGATGATCATCTGATCATCATGATAGGGTTCTGATGCCACATTATCGGGTTAAGGAATGTCAGAAATCGGGAGTCATCATGAAAAGGGAGAGAAAGAGAGAGAAAGAGAGAGAGAGAGAGAGCAATAATTTGAAGTGAAAATCTGATCCGTTTTTCAATAACGAAGAGAAATATTATATCCCATGAAAACATGAAAATTGAATGATGATCAAGTTATGAAAAATTGAGCTTCTCACGAAACTCTCATGCTCAATTATACATTTACATGTGTATAAGCTGTATACACGAATTTCCGGCATTCCGAAGATGATTTGGTCGTTTTTTTCAATTTTCTTCGATCTTGTCCGATCAACACACACAAACCGCATGTATACATATCTGGTGATCTGTTTAGCAGAAAATTCAAACAATTCCCATAAGTTTAGATGGTCTGAAACCGTCTTCACTGAATCATCTAATAGAACTCATAAGACATCTTTCTCTCTCTCTTGACTGACTGACTGACTTGTGGCTCAAGATAAGCATAAATTCATCACGTTCAGTGAGGCTCATGATTTTGATGCTCAACATCTTCATGCTTCCATGAAATATATACACACTTATCCGAAAGTCTATGAATCAGGCATCAAAGCGTTCAGTAGGGGTAGATGAATCGAAATCATCATCCTACATTCATGAGGCACAGGATAAACAAAATAGAGAGAGGGAGATGAAAGTTTCCATTTCAATTAATAGATGATCTGTCTAGACTTTTCATTAAGAATTGGTGGAATATACAAGCTAACCAAGAGAGAGAGAGAGAGAGAGAGAGAGATAGAGAGAGAGAGAGAGAGAGAAATTCAAGATTCAAGAAGTGAAAGTAGTTTCTGATTGCTGAAATGTATCTTTTTCTTTCTCTGATTGATTATCTGTGACATTTAATCCCACATTTCCTTCCGAAATCTGAGTCCAATGACTTTAATTAGGTGAGTTAAGCTTCATACACTCCAAGACTTTTGTGAATAATTTTCTGTTCCTCTCTTATCTATCTGTCCAAAAGATTTGATCTCTGAATCTTTTGCGACCGAATTAGGAGACTTGAAATAGACGTTGAAAAATATTCTCTCTCTCTCTCTCTCTCTCTCTCTCTCTCTCTCTCTCTCTCTCTCTCTCTCTCTACCAACTTGAATTAAATAGATGGAATACTCTTCTATCCACCTTAGATTCATACATGGGAAAATGGTTGACAGAGATCAATTGATCTACTGTGAAAACTGTACAGTCAAGTATTTCAATGTTTATCTGAATTCCAGATTCACAAAGTTTCCATGTGTATATATTGCCCTCATGAAACTGTAATCCATATAACATTTTTCATTCTTCTCATCTCAATTCCTCTCTCTCTCTCCTCAAAAATTAAACTACTTGAAACTCAGTTGAAACTAGTTCTATTCAGTTTTGCACAGCTTTCATGACTAGAACAGTGATTGTCTAAAAATATGTGATTGAAGATTACCACCAGCATTACTCGATAGAATTTCTAATGAAAAGACAATCTCTGAAAGTTTTCCAATTGGGATAGAAGATATCATGTTGGTTGGTATACATCATCTCTTCCTACCAGCTTTCCTCCATAACTTGACGATATTTTGCTCAGTAATTCACATAACCAATTAGTAAATCATCGCACGGGTTCTCTGACCGGTCCATGTCAGTGTCATATCAAGATCATACCTCATGGTGATCATTAACACTGACTGTACAATGATGAAGATGATGATTAGGATAATAGCAATACGATCAGATCTCGGAAGATTATCATCATCATAAGCGAGAAGATGGATTACCTTCTTTCTTCCACATAACTTAATTACCATCATCATAATCATCATCAGGGGATACTCAAAGATGTATATATTAGTAAAACAGTATTAGTAGCAGTAGTTGAAAACAATTAAATCATCAGCATGGACTCCCCGGGATCAGCATCCATGTGATATGGTGTATAATTGCTCTCTCTCTCTCCGACGAAAAGTGATAATATCAAAATTAGTGAAGTGCAAGTGAGACAAACAAAAAAAGAGCCCAAAAAAGTCCTCCCAATAAAGAAAAGAAGAGTGTCAAAAAAAAACAATTTTACCTGCCAAAGATCACCAAAAGGAGCAACTTCTTGAGCAAAACAGTAGTGTTCCGATGTTTCGAAAGCCACATCATAAGTGTCCAATATTCCGGGATGTGGTGATAGGAAATAACTATAATGGAACTCAATCAGGAAATCTCTTAGACTTGTTGTTGCTTTGGGAACGGCTTTAATGGCAACCTTTAGTTTTTATTTTTCGATTTCAATTGTCCATGGAAGAGATTTTTGTGTGTTCCAACATTACCAAGATACAAGTGTATTTGTTTGTGCGTGTATGAGTGTGTATAGAAATATGTGTAAGGAATTTGATCCATTAACAAGGTTGATCCCAAGAATGCCACAGAGAGTACATGAAATATAAAAAGAAGTAAGAAATGACAAGATAATCAATTTGATATAATCACTTATTAATTCAATTGTGTGTAGATGAGAGTGAGTTTTTGGTTTATATATACACAAGTTTCCTATACAGTATCATGATCATCTAGCGCTTCTGAATGAATGAAAAAAAAATCATAATAGAAGATGGAAATAAAAATGTATGAGTAAATGATAGGCAAAATGTGTGTATGTATAAAATAAACTAAATTAATAGATGTGGCCAAGAGAGAAGAGATTCCCTTTTTTTCTCCAGCTTCTTCATCATTTAATTTTTATCATATACAGTTTCCTTTTGATCGTTAAAAAAATTATCTTCCTCTTCTTCTTCTTCTTCTTCTTGTTCATCTGTTCAGTTATCAATCAACCCATCTTCCGACTCTTATCTCCACTCCCATGATTTTGTGAACACTTTCCAAAAATATTTTTGATCAAGATCATGAATGATACAAAATACTTATCGATATGTGTGTATGATATATATAATGGTGTAAAAAAATATTGAGAATCAAAAATATAATCACATAATAGTTTAGCCCAATGAGTGGACAATTTTGTCCCCTTTTATCATGGCCCATCATGGCCAATAAATCAAACCAAGTGGCATCCATCGGAAGCAGAGAGAAAGAAAAATTTCACTTACAAATATTCAACATGTTGCCTCATTTTCCACTATTACATACACACACACACAATTTATCCCTATTTGCCTTCAGGCTATTCCAACAGTGGAAAAAGATTTATTCTTTCTCGGGACCCTCCTTGAAACCCGCTCAATATTCACC
Source organism: Brevipalpus yothersi (assembly GCA_003956705.1). NCBI lineage: Eukaryota > Metazoa > Arthropoda > Arachnida > Trombidiformes > Tenuipalpidae > Brevipalpus > Brevipalpus yothersi. The sequence continues at coordinate 42,742 of QZCP01000114.1, forward strand.
TCTTGCTGGGACAACTCCTTACCATGGGCATCACAATTTGGGGGACTCTTGTCCCAAGGAGGAAAACGATAATGTGTCAAATAAATATTGAAATACTTTCAATAACAGAACCATTTTATCGTATTTTTTTTGACATTTTTTCCATACTCAAAATGATAAAGGGCTTAATAGCCAGCTGGATGGCTAATCAATTTTATCTTTATTTCACTTATTTTGACTTGTCCATCTGCAAAATATGGAAAGTTTCATCGAAAAGGAAACTGAAATTCATGTTATATGTATATACATTCTTTCAACAGAAAGTTCTAGTTGAAAGTTTTCATCATCAAACCTCTTTGGTGACTGATTGCCATACATGTACATATATTTGAAACTCATTCGAGACGCATGCAGTGGAAAACTGTTGAATATGAGATGATTATTTAATTTTCTAGAATATCTTTTGGATAGCCTTCTATCTATCTTGAATCATGGCTGAGGGCACAAAAAAATTTGTGTCTAAATGGTAGCGTAAAATAGTTTTCAATTGAGGAAGATTCTCTCTCTCTTTCAGCTTATCATGTGATCATAAACACGCTATTAAATTGTCATTCAACGAAATTTTCCAAATATCAATCAGATTATCGATTTTCATTGAAAGTGATCAGCTTCCAACATATACTGGTGTATAAGATGAAAGTTGCAAAAAGGTGGAAGATGAAGCTTATTTTTCGAGTTCGAAAAAATTCACAGTCCCAATCGAGGATCAATGAACAGATTTGAGCTGATCCTCATCTTCATTTCTGAATAAGTGTATGTGTATCAATAAAGATAATCACAAGCCGATTTTTGCTCTTCGACCTGATTTATAAATGTGATTGTGAATGATGATGATGAACCAATCAGCCTGCCAGCCAGACACACCAAATGTACAGTCTGTCCAAAAAAGATAGGGCCAGCATGAAATCATGAAAATTTGAGTGAATATTGAGAAATTGGAAGAGTGAAAGATAGTAATGATCATCTCTATTCATAGAAGTGGATATGAGAGAAAAAAATCATGTTGATTGGGTCATTTTTCATTGAAAAATAGGAAAACCAGAAAATTGGGTGTCCATGAAAAATAAGGCCAGATAAAAAAAAGGATAGAAAAATTGTCAAATCTGATCGGAAAAAATTTTTTTTGGGCTCAATAGCTTGTTGGACCTCCATTCGCTGTTAGAAGCTCAAAAATTCGTTTTGGCATTGAGTGAAACAATTTTTGAACAATTTCGATATCTAATTTCGTCCATTCAGTTTCTATCGCTTTTTTCAACTCGAATTTTGACTCAAACTGCCTTCCATTAGAATAAACATTCTTAGCCAATATTCCCCAAAGATTTTCGATTGGGTTCAAATCAGGACTTCGAGCGGGCCAATCCAGAATATCAATTTCATGATCACGTAACCATTCAGTAGTTGAGGCAGATCTATGAACTGAAGCATTATCTTGCTGAAAAATCCAATTATCACCTCCAATTATGGATGCTATTGGTAGTAGATGTGTTTCAAGAACTTCTTGATACATTTCAGAGTTCACATTACCATTCAAAAAGGCGATATCGGTTAATCCACTGAATGCCATACCACCCCATATCATCAACGATCCACCCCCAAACTGACGTTTTGAGAAGATCTCTTTTTCCTTTCTCAAATCATGCCAATAGTAGCTGAAACCATCAGGTCCATCAAGATTGAACTTTTTCTCATCGCTAAATATGACATTACACCATCGGGTATCCCATGTCATATATTTTCGTCCGAACTTCAGGCGCGCATCTCGATGCTCATCCGATAGAGGTGGCTTACCCTTTCGCTTTATATATTTGAGTTGATCGGAAGATGATAAGATGTTGTGAACAGTTGATTTAGATATCTTATCATCGAGTAGAGCAGAAATTCTTCTCACAGATTTATTTTCATTCGAAGCCAACGCGAAAACTCGACGTTTATCACGTTCAGTATAGCATGAACTACGTCCCGTTGGCTTATTAACACCATAATTTTCCTTGTCTCGAGCATAATTTTGCACAACACAGCGAGAACGATTAATTTTCAGAGCAATCTGATTAATTGATACACCTAACTCAAGAAAAGAATCTATCTGGCCGCATTCGTATTGAGTAAGTTTTTTACCTCGGCCCATCATGAAAAAATCACTATTTGATGAAAATGAAAAACTTTTCTAGCAACAACTACTGTCAAGAACAATGAAAAAACTATTGTGAGAGTTTACAGCGAAAAAAAATATGATTTTCTTGGCCAAACTAATCCTAATTTTATGTGGCCGTATTTTTTTTGGACACTTCCTCAGGCATAATCTGAGAATTTTTCCATCCATGAGAGCCTTTCAAGACTAATCCGCTTTCTGAGAATCGAATTAGTCCTCAAAATGCGGCAATGATCAATATTATTAGGAAAAAACCAGTATTTGGATTGTTTTCTGGAATTTTTACTAAGCCTTATTCTTTTTGGACAGACTGTATGTGTATGTGTGTATATCTGGCCAAGTCCAATATCTCATGAATGAAGAGATCTCGATTTGAAATTTTTTCGAATTCTTAGATGCAGTAAAAAATGAGATACTTTTTTGGCCACTCACTTCTCTTCTCTTCTCTTCTCTCAATTGATGCTGAGTTTCAATGTTTCACTAATATTCAGCAATTGCCATTGAGAGGCGGATCTTGAATGAGAGAGAGAGAGAGAGAGAGAGAGAGAGAGAGAGAGAGAGAGAGAGAGAGAGAGAGAAAAGAGCGTCAAGTGGCCAGAATTCTCAATTATGCTTATTATCAATTCGAAAAGTATTCATTAGATTGATGCGTTTATATTCAAATTGATGAAATGATGCAAAGAAGAAGAGCAAGATGCAAAAGAATCGCAATGAACAAGCCCCAAAATGACGGAAACATCAGTTTATCTTACAAACAAATGATATGTTTCTCTTTCTCTTGTTCATTTTGCCATTTTGTATCACTCCTCCTTTTGCCTTCGGTAAGAAAACACTTCTTTTTTCTGACGCTTCTTGATCACATCCAAATGGAACGGATACATCAGATTATCATGGATAAACTAATGAAATGGTAAGCATTAGTTCTGCTTCTTCTTCTTCTTCTTCTTCTTTTCTCCTTCTTAATCCAAATTTTCACCTAGAATCGTGTGTACTTCCTTGACTCTGATTAAACATTTCTCTTTCGGTCATTCGGTATTCAATTATTTTATCCATCCTTGACAAGATTGATAAGATTTTGTATCATGAGAAATGATCAAACAGAAACAAAGATAAAGATCATGGTCTCAGTTTTACAAACAAAACAATAAAAAATTAAGATGGAAACAAATGAATTTTGAACCTGGAACGACTATTGAATTTCCATGATTGAATTTAATCTTTCGATCGATTACAACTGTGATACCGCTATTGCTGTCCAAACAGGGGTCATTTTCGAATATTTCCTGAGAGATTTTTATCGCCCTGAGATTTTGTATTTTTATCAGATTTTTTTAAAATTCAATCCTTAGATTGAATTTTGATATTGTACTGTTAAGAAGGGACTCATATTGAAGCTAATGACCGATTCTCTAGCTAAGATTGTGTATTTGAAGTAATTTTTCTCTTATAATCAATCCATATGTATAAAGAGGGAAGGGTAACTCGCAACATCTTGAGGTGATTCACCTGCTTTACTAGACCATTGGAATATATCATCAGTTCAGTCACATCTCTCAAAGAGCTCAGATAGGCTTATTTTCTGTAAAAGATCATGTATGCGTGTGTTGAAAATTTGGTACTTACAAATTTTCTCCTCCATCATCAACCGTGTTAGGGTTAATATTTAATCCTTTGTCCACGATAATGAGAGAAAATAAAATGTGTATCAATTGAAATATCATTCTCACATATGAGGGACTTAATAACCGGATCTTATTTATTCTCGGCCAGTGGACTCGGTCAAATGTATTCCCTTAAGGGCTATGATCATACTCAAGATTACTGTCACCTGAGGCTGAGTTTTTTTTCTCCTCTTCTTCTTCCCATCCAAACATGTGATGCTCAAGTCTCATTGAAACGGAAGCCGAAATAATATCACCTCAAAGTACACGAGTAGTTAAACTCTCCTGTAAAATACACTAAAACAAATACAGATTATATTCATAGTCATGTGAACATGATATTGTAGCTTCTCTGGCCAGAACTTGCTGTAGCAGCAATCGTAGTCAATTTTGAAATACATGACCATTCTTCATCTAGTTGGAATGGTTGATTGAGCACGCTGTGCGTGTGAGTGCGTGTTCATCACCATCATGATTTTTATCAATCAAAGTGTACAAGGTAATCCAGAAATAGAAGAAGATGTAACTTTATGATTGCCTCTCGGACTTCACATCAGTCCATAGAGATCATCATTTGGTCATCATCCTCATGATCATCATTGTTACATGTATTAGTAACTGAATTGCTCTCTCTCTCTCTCTCTCTCTCTCTCTCTCTCTTCATCATTTAGTGTGTTGATTGAGCTATCTTTCTCGAAGAAAAAGAAATATCAACCATTAAGTAGGCAAAGGGTTATTTGGTATGAAAGTGAATTATCATCTCAGATGAAGAAGTAGAAGGAGCCAATGATCAAAATGGTCAATCTTGTACATGCATCACGATATGAACCATCAGAGAGATCATTGCTACCTAGCATCAAGCTTTTCCAAATGATTCTTTGGACTTGATACACCTTCGTTCTCGATGTCCTGAAAACCTATTCAAAATCTGGTCAACGGCCATCATCATGCATTTTGACTGACCACGAATAGAGTTGATGCTTACACACATCCAGCATGCTTGATCATTAGTGTGGAATGGATAGCACCAAGTTTTTCCGCCCAGTATCATGAAGTATCATCATTTTTTCTCCTATTCTTAGCATATGAATGGTGCAATTTTTTTCCCACCGAATACATGATATTCATTCACATACGAAAAAGAAAAAAAAGTGGCTGATAAAAGGCACTCTATTTTTTTCCGTTGATAAGAGAGAGAGAGAGGAAAATCATTATCTCGTTAACCCTTTACTCATCAAAAAGCAATTGAAATATTTAGCTCGTGCTCGGTATGTTGATTTAAATTCTGATTTTGAAATCAAAGCAAAAGAGAAAGAGAGAGAGAGAGAGAGAGAGAGAGAGAGAGAGAGAGAGAGAGAGAGATGAGGAAAACTAAGAAACTGTTGATGATAATGTTCAACGAAACAGGTACAGTAACAAGACAAGTCGAACTTGGTGAGGATCCAAAATTCCAATCTCATTTCATGAAGCAACAAATGAAGGGATTACCCTTCAAATGTTCTGGATAAACAAAGCTATGGAATGATTCTACCACTCATCTGAATAGTTTTTCTTGTAATAAAATATTAGCAAAATATGCACATTATCATGGGAACTTTATGATGAAGAGAGTCATTTTTTCAGAATAAAGTTTTCGTGAGATGGTCGAGAAAAACTGTTGCAAGAAGTTCGATGAACAATTTGAAGAGAGATCAAAAAGCTTGATTAAAAAAAATTTTGAAAAAGCATATGAAAATAAATTGTAATTGATTGATTTATTAGCTCAAATGTGAATGGTTTGAGACATTTCATGACGACAACGGTGAGACATGAGAATAGATCAGAGACCCTGAACATATCTAAGAGAGCTGAAAGCCCGAGAGAAANGGTGTGTTTCGAAATGCCGTTCATAATGTGACAGCAAAAATTACAATTCGATATTGGTTGCATGTTTTTGGTGGAGAGTGATATATGAGACCTTTCATCCAAGTTTTCAATAAAATTGAGCCATTAACACCACAGTTATATTCATTCACACACACACAATGCTTATCAAGAATGAATATTGAGTGTTTTTTTTCGGCTCTAAATTTTTTCATCTTATTACACATGAAGCAAACGATTAGAACAAGAATTTTATCAATCAAATTGATTTTTAATGTTACAAAGTTGATTCAATTTTCTGTTCATGAATACAGCAAAAGAGAGAGTGTGTGTGCATATTCATGAGCTTTGCTATCAAGATGAATAAAAGAAAACTTCCAGATAATCATGAGCCAAGATCGGATATCTTACATTCATGAGTATTCTTTTCTATTGAAAAAAAATCTGAACTTGTTCACAAAATTAGTGAGAAAAAGTAAAAAGTCTGTAATCGGTCAGTGAAAGAGAAGAGCTCAATCTGATTCCTGTCTATGCCCACAAGATATGTTCATGAACACTTAATGGCTCTATGATTTTCGCATTCAAAACCACAATTTCAATGCTGATAATAATATCAATAATACTATACACGGCTTTCACATCGTAATAATATTCGAATTTTTCTCTTTCAACACACATAGTATGGATTAGAACTGAACTATCTAATCTGATAAGTATTGGGCTTTTTGGTGTATAATGTGACACTTATGGCAAAAAATAAAATTGAAAGGGTTGACATCATGCAAGTTCATCCAAGAATTCTGGGCTATCAGAAAGATTATATTGCGTGACAAAATCGTATCAACTCTGTCAAAAGCAAAGAGAAGGAAAAAAATGACACTTTAGCCCATTCTAACAGGTTCTCACATGATTCAAAAGTTCCAAAAGTTTTTTTCAATCCTCCTCAGATTGGGACTATGGTGCTCTTCGAACATTGGGCCATTTGTGTTGACCAAATTTTGTTTATTTGAATTATTTTTTTCAGCATTTTGATCAATTGATTCGAGATACTGTTGCACTGTCTTCTAGGTGGTTGATCAAAGGACGTGTGAAAATTCTTGTGATCAACTGATTGCTTGCTCCTCTTCTCAAAGCCACATGATTGAAAAAGTATTGCAAGTATTTGTTTGATCATGATGATACTTCTAATCAAGGGTAATGTTGATCAACAATGTCTAGAGAGTGACGAACATCAATTCTCCATCACAAGATATAATCAAGACACACACTGATACCCACACATAATTATCACATTATCACTTTATGATAAAATTCCAATCATTTTATCATGCAAAACATTCAGAATACTCACCTGTGTTGCTGTTTGCTTGTGGCATGCAAGCACAACTTTACCATAATCTCCTGATCCGATTTCCTTAAGTACATCATACTGATCTTCCACGTCCACAAGGGCCAATTCGATATCTCGAATCTTATGGATTACACTTTCCCTTTTGGCACCGGTCATGGATGCTCGACGCTTAACAAGTCCTTTTGATTGGAGAATCTTCTTTTGGGAAGCCATAATTCTGACACAAACACCGACAATATTCAGTTCTGTGTGTATTTATATTCTGCTGTTGGTGAACTTTTTTTGAGTATCACTAGTTTAACTTTCTTTCTGTCAATTAATTATTGAGACTTGATATTTGAGGATCAAGAATAATGCCACTGAATTGAGCATGTAACAAACAATACCTTTCAACTGATGGTCAAAGGAATACATTGATTACAATGAAATTGGTAAGCAGAATGTTTGATTGACATAAGATGGTTGATTGTGATCACCAACATATAGACAAACTGTGAGCCTTTGGTGAAGGAGTAACAATGATATTTGATTCAAATTATTTTATGGCTGATGAAAATACACAAAGTTAATCGAGAAAAAAACAATTAGACTAGAAATTAGTTACTACTACCAGATATTAGGGCCGAAAAAAAGGTGGACCGGTAATAGTTGTACTAGGCAAAGTGGCTTGAAAAAGATAGAGAGAAGGGAAGAAGAAAAGAACGACATAAAGGTTTAAGTTGAAGGAAAATGAATATCATTAAACTGTCTAATCCATGGATAGGTTGATGATGAAAGTGGTTCACAAGGATCATCATGTGAAAGCTAGCAGTAAAAGTTTATGAAAAGATAATCAGAACTCAGAGGCACCAGAGGCTGGAAAAGATTCGTCAGAAGCTGAATGTTAAGAGCAAAAAAATGTGGGAGAAAAAAAAAGAGAGGAAGAGCAATGGAAAAGGACATTCATGTAGTATTTGAGAGGTTATTTGTGTCACAGCATCTTCATCTTTTTCTTCCTCTCTCTCTCTGTCTCTCTTTCTTTCTTTCTCTCTTTCTCTCCTACATCTACATCTACTCTTCACTGTTAAGAACTTCATCCTCATCCTTCTTGAAGCAAGCGTCTTTGGATTGGACTCAAATTCTCTCTTCTCACCCATGATAATGGGAGCAAAGCTCTTATTATTTCTCTCCCATGGTAGAAAAAGAGAGAGAGAGAGAGAAAGAAATAGAGGGAGAGAGAGAGACAGCATCCTTTTTCGGGGATCATGATGAATCATGTGCTTCTCAGAATTATCCAATTATATGAATGATATATATAACTTTATCGTATCGGAATGGAGTGATTCGAGTGAGGCAGAACCTCTCCTCTCAAGAACGGAGCATGTTGTTGGATGCTGTGTTTCTCTCTCACACACACACTTTACTTTTGTGTGCTTGTCTGGCCCCTATTCTGTTATCATGAAATTTGCCAGTGAACTAGGAGAAAATTTTCGAAAAAAAAACACGATACAAGTCTCCCGGATTCACACGTGGAGCAAATTTTTTTTACCAACCTTTTTGCGTCAACTAACTCCGGAGCATTTGAAAGTTTTGTTCAAGACTTTTCCATCACCAACGGCTGGGATCATCATCAAAAATATGGAATGGGTATAAACCGTTTGTCTATGTTTTTTTTCTCTCAATTTACTGAATTCTATCAATCTCCTGAATATTCTACAGGAAAATTCAGCAACTTTGATGCGAATGTTGTCATCCTTGGGAAGAATTCCCAAAAAAGTGATGGAATAGGAATACATTGTTGAATTTCTGAGAACTTTTTGGTAGCTCATTTTGATAAGCTTCGCCTCAAATTAAGCTTGACTGAAATCTGAGTGCGATAGCCATCGCCACAATAAAAGTGTCACTGATTGGAAGATCAGGAAACTCAAGACATTTCGATACTGTTCCAGGAGCCCTTTGAAGATTGATAAAATGATTAAATGACAAAAAATTGAATATTCTATTCTCCCAACTTGAGGCCAAAGCTTATAACCGACTCCTTGGAATTCTGATGATTATTGGGATAATTGATTTCCTTTGGATATTGAATAGACCGTCTTCGTTGGATGTTGACAAGAATTGAAATTGAATCACTGATTGACACATTGATAAAGATTCTGGAAAAATAATTAAGCAGTTGATTAGGAGTACATTCAGAGACATGACTTCGAAGAGATAACAAACTCCATCACTGCAAAGCATTTGATCGTTGGTTGATTTTTATGAGATCGTTTTTGTTTAAATTTCATTTTTGATGGATCACTCTAACGGTTGATTGAGATGGTATTCTAATAATTCATCATAAACTTTCTATGCTCAATTACAGAGCACTCATATTCGATATGAATCAAAGAGCAACATGAAATTTGCTTCCAATTTCACATGTTAATTGCTTAAAAAAAGTTTATTCCTCAATGAAGAAGTCTTAATTGATATGAACAATAGAAAAGGAAAGTCAAAGTTGATAACAGTTTCAAGATCATGCGACTAGTAAAGGAATTTTTCGCTTTTCAGATATGCTGAGTGGAAAAAAATTGAGCAGAATAAAAAGAGAGCGACATTTGTTGGCAATCGCCTTTCAGTACACTCCTTGATTCTGGAATTATGGCATAAAAAATTGATAGACGGAATTATTTCTCATGGACAGTCTAAGTGTATCACACATCGTGGATGTCTTCCGTGTTCAGCAGATTGATTGGTGCGTAATTCGTGATCAATTGCTAGATAAAGCAGCAAGCCATGGATGGAAATGAAGATAGCTCTTGTCAGAGAGAGAGAGAGAAATAATCTACAGCTTATTGGAAGACTTTCTACGGAGACATGATTTTTTTCGAGGCAATTTTTCACTATGATCACCATTGGCATCAGTTTCTCGAAGAAAGTGTAAATCAATAGTGATACTTGAGGCAAGACGATTGGCTCGAAATTGTTTCGCAAGTGGCTTCGATGTGGCACTTGAATACGATGGCGGTGGAGAATACTTGGGCGGTGGGTCCGGCAGTGGAACACTTTGATCTATGGTCGATATTTGACCCATATGATGACCATAAGTTAATTCTGGCTCAAAGATGACTACATCTGGCAGAAATAGATTTCGTAATCTGGTGGCGATCGGCTGGTCTCGATCCATGCAAAGCATGAACAGTAATCTTAAGGGTAAATATATAAGAACCACTGACAGTGGAATGGTTTGGAGAATGTTCCACGCTAATCTTATACTCGGTGTCCAATATGGATAATCGTCAATCACCTGAGACCAGGATAAGTTTAAACCACGATAAGAGCGGGTGAAAAAGATGGAAAGAACCTGGAATAGAAAAAAAATAAGGAAATCAGTGAAAGTGGGTAAGTATAGGAGTGAAAGGATGAATATCGAATATCTCTAGCAAAAAAGAGATACTCTGCATGAATTCAAAGTTCTAATCAAATAATATGAACATCCAAAAACTCGCTCGAATTGTTTAAAATCGTTACTTAATTAACTCAATTATTTCAAGATTTGAAGCATGTAGAGCCATCTGTACTTGCAAGTAGAAAAAGTTGGAAGTTTGAAATAAGACTAACGAAATGTGCACCTTAAAATTGGACAGGAAAATGAATCAAGATCAATGAATGAAAATTTTTTGCTATGAAGAAAGAAAAATAACCTCATGAATCAATTATGGTAAATGTTTTTACATTGTAACGGAAAATTCTAGCAATTTCGTTCCTACTATTGCGTTTCAGTGACGAAAATCGATAACTTTTGATCACTTTCCCATGATTGCTCTCAAAATTCCCTCTAAAAATACTTCTAACTGTAAATCTATTCCCAAGTTGCCCTTTTCAATCAATTGAGTTGAATAAAATTCCAGAAAAACAGGAATAGGAATAAGAATTCACAGACGTAGTATGATCAGAGTGAATGAATTAAATACAATTCAACTCAAACAAAATGACGATCATCATGATAATGAATAATTTAAATTTCAAATTGTCTCTCATGATGTATGTGCATCTCAGAGTCATCATCTATGAACACCTGATTCATAGATACTCTCCAAAGACCAGCTACCCATTCACTTCGAAGCTCTAGATGTTTCGATATTGAAAGAGACATTCGATATAGCAAAGAGGAGGAAATTGTTAATTTTTTAGCAACTTTACCATCAATATTATGGGAAGCATTAGAGTCCAATGTAATGTGAGCGTAGGTAGAAGCCAATTTATCAGTTTATTGTCGATTGTTAATGATGAGACTAGATGATATGGTGCACATGGTTTGCCTCTAATAACCAAAATTGCAACGACCAGAACGAGATAGAGGCATGAGATCCAACAAATTGAGCCAATACAAGAATCGAGGAAATAAACAATGTGGAGATTTTTCTGTTGGAAAAAAGAAAATAGAAGATCAGTTCATATCATGATTTTAAATACATTTCAAATTTATCTCGCAAGGTAAAAAAACACATCTCCTCTCACGAAATATACATGGACAAGGAAGCGGTCTCAAAATCGTATTCATGTTTTTCCTTGTCTCAGATTTTCTCAAATCAAACATTGAAAAACGTTTGAATCATAGAACTTTCGGCAAATTTTTTCTAGCTTTTTCCTTATGAGCCTACTTTTACATATTTTTAATTAGAATCAAGATTTATTTTTCTCTGGACAAATATCATCAGGAAGACCAAAAGTCCTATCAATGAACCTCTCAAGAGCCTTTTCTAGTAGATCTAATCAGAAATAAGAAGCCTCTCTTGGCAATCAGGAAATCTTTAACTTCAAATTGTGAGCAAAATTTTCTCTTTCAAGGGAGGAAAGATGATGGTTGAATCCCGGAGAATCAATCAAATGGCATAGAGAACTTATCGGAAATATTTTTTAGAATGAGTTTCAAGAGATGTTCAATCTCTTCTGACAATGTGAGAGAAGCAGAATTCAGTTGAAAATCATCAAGAAAAAATGATATGTTTTCAGTGGACATCTTCAGCCACTCCAAGAGAGTTCATCAGGAGAAAAGAAGCCAATCTCGCCTCATGGTAATAAAGTGAACAGGAGAAATTTTCATCAAGGCTTCAATCTATGGCCAATTGACTGAAATGAGTATGCATATTGTGATTCATTGCAAGGTAGAATTATAATAATATAAGCCCAAAACACACAAGCAGAGAGAAACAGCTCTTCAATCTGAATCTGAACTTGAGGTAAACAGCTAGAGCGCTTGATTGAAGGTAATTTTATCCAGGTCAAGGCTGGTAGTTTTCTTTTGGTGGAAAATGTAAACAGTGGCCAGCTATTCATTCTTGCTTCGATTAAGTTAAAATTTTCGAAGCAATTTAACGTGTAAGCATACATCTGCATACACATACGTTTATGTTAGACTTTGGCTGGCTACTATGAGTTCACTTGGACAAGAAAGATCATGAATACGATTGTTGTATCAACAGAACATGATCATCGATATAATAAGTGGGCTGATTAAGTTTCGCTAATGATTGGGATCTACTTACCCATGAATTAATGGATACACTTGCAGCGAATCCAAGAAAAGAAGTGATGAAAATGACCGTTGACTTGGTTTGTCTTAAACTATTAGGTGCTAAAGCAATGACACTATCGACAAAGCTTCCCCATAACACTAAGTGGCTGGCAAAGTTCATCAGAACACCTGATAAATAGAATGTCATGGCCCAAAATGATGATATCTCTTTTGGCCCCTTGATGGCTAGTGCAATGGGCATAATTTCGGTTGCCCATCGAAGTACTTGATAATTTGATTCAAATGACTTGGCATCGGTAGAGTCAAGAAGATTTTCGCCCAACAAAAGATTAGATGCTGTCTCCAAATGTGCTGGCTCACTGGACCCTGTTTTGGAACCATCTCGAACAAAATTGACCAGTGAATATTTCTCTGAGAAAAATGAGAGGAGAGAGAGAGAGAATAGATGATGAATAAATATCATGAAGCCCAAAGGAAAAGTGAAATTAGCATGGATCACTCGATATACAACTCAAATGGATTGCTAGACATGATAATTTTGACCAATGAGAAGCGGTTCCGATTGCTAATTAGTGCCTTATGTGAGGGATTGATTTTGCTGGTTGAACTCTATTGAGTCGTTCAGAATGACAAGATAGTTGATCATGAAAATTAGAATTAGAAATCATATTCTGGAACTCCTGGAAAAGTTGACAGGTTCGTTCTCTACAGCATAAGGAAAAGAGAACAAGTACGTGAACACGAAAAAGAACTGATCAAAGGAGAGGAGTGAAGATTGGAGACACAATTTCGTGATGGATAGATGAATAAAAGAGCCCAAACTTTTCAGGCCTGAGAAGAGAATTGATTCAAAATCGGCTATTCTACTCAGTAGCTCATGTTATCAATGAATCAAATTTCAATAAGTTCAATGCATCTTGAGTGAAATCATAGGAATTCGAAAAAGTTGATATCATCTTTTAAGGGAAGAGAGAAATAAAGAAAGAAAGAAAGAAAGAAAGAAAGAAAGAAAGAAAGAAAGAAAGAGAGAGAGAGAGAGAGAGAGAGAGAGAGAGAGAGAGAGAGAGAGAGAGAATACTGGAGACTCGATCGGAATTGATTTCAAAAAAATCGGGATGTTTCGGGTGTTTCATGTTCCAGACGAGAGCACGAATTCATGCTAAACATCAACAATATACAATGTACAATACAAAATCATTTTAGAAACACAATGAACATGAGGATAAGTAGAGTGTGTGTGTGAGTGTAGTTTGGCTGAGTTTGGATTGTCCACTATTGAATCAACTATCCAAGCTCTCAAGAAACTTTGCCATGTCGGTATGAGGCCAGTGACTTCAAGCCAGTAGGTGATCAAGTGAATTGAATGTACAACACTTGAATCAGTTCATCTCACTTGGTCGCTTCCGTATGAGTGTATGTGTATGTGTTTATATTCCATCAAATCGAAATGGTCGGCTGACGATATGCATGGAACACATGCTTGATAGAGATCGAGTTCCGTTGAGCACAAGCCTTTTTGGGTGAACTTTTTGAGAGACCAGTGAAGCAAATGTGAGCTTGTGTGTGTGAATGGCGAGCGAAACTTGATTGTTTTGATCAAGCCAAATGGTAGACAAGCCTCAAAAATATAATGTGTGACGGAAGAGTGTTTCGCTTCGTAATCAAATTGTAGTGATTTACTTTCAACGACTATTCGAAAAGCATTTCATTTAATGTTCGCATGAATTTGAGCAGTAGTAGCAGTATTGGGGTTTGGAATATCACAAGATTTGTGATGGTGGAGGTGAGTGGCTAAATGAGGCATCAAATACACCTCAATTGTAGCAAGCGATTGTAATAACGAGTGAACCAATATTCGGGAACATTTAGGAGGAGAGAGAGAGAGAAAGAAAGAGAAAAAAAAGAGAAAGTTTCATCTACTCACCGAATGAGGAGAAAATGTATTGCAAATTGCTTGAGATGATAATTTGAATGGTGGATGCAAAAAAGCATGCAGAGGAAATTAATATCACAGTAATGATGATGAACAGGGTGATTGTGTGTCGAAGAAGGTTGGTTGGACGAGAATGGCCATAAACATTGATGATAACTCCTCCGAATAGTGTCCAAACCATGAAACATTCCCGAGCTGCCAAAATCCAAGACTAGAGAGAGAAAGAGAGAGAGAGAGAGAGAGAGAGAGAGAGAGAGAGAGAGAGAGAGAGAGAGAGAGAGAGAGAGAGAGAGAGAGAGAGAGAGAGAGAGAGAGAGAGAG
>QZCP01000114.1:58066-70438 GCA_003956705.1 Brevipalpus yothersi
GAGAGAGAGAGAGAGAGAGAGAGAGAGAGAGAGAGAGAGAGAGAGAGATAGAGAGAGAGAGAGATGAGAAGAAAATAGAAAGTGACTTTAATTGTTGGACATTAGTTTGGATAGCTGAACTTTTTCCAATCTTCTCATTTAACTGAGCATATAACTTTAATTTCTCACTCTAGACATGTGTTTAAGAGTTAGTTTAGCTGATAAAGTCCACTCGACTAATGTATTAGATTTTCTTGATTTTCAACGAAAGAGGATACATGATCTATTTCAAATGCTCTATACAATATCTGTTAGAGCAAAAAATCGTCTAAAATGGGGTACTTTCCCCAAAGAATGATACATGTAACATCGTTCAATGAATTGTAGTTTATGGACTCGAATTTGGGGCACCAATTTCCTTCCTCCAATAAAATCATTAACAAATGATCAAATTAGTGAATTTGAGTCTTTTAAAACTTTTAAGCTATTATCTCGAGCATCCGGAATGAAGGTGACTGTGAAATACTCAAATTCTAACTTCAATTTTTAACAACAGAAACCAATCAAATAATAATCGGAAACTTCGGACATATTTTATGGGATTGATTAGCTAAACAATGAACAAAAGATCTTGAAATCTTACCAGAGAATCACCAAGAAATGTTTTGCCATTGGAAAAGAATAAATAAATAATTCCATCGCCAAATTCTTCGATGAATCGAATGTTTACAAAAATGAACAATACTAGTGGAAAAACGGCCAAGAAACTAATCACTCGACCAGCATTGTGAAGACCACGGAAAAGGATGACAAATGTCAATATCCATAAAAGAGCCAGATTCATGATCACATTCAGCTTTGCATAGGTTGAACTTGAACCATTGTCTTGATGGCCCATAACAGAATTATGGAAATATGCTGACACTGACCAGCCAAGATGAGTTTGATCACTGAAAGATGCTGAGCTGTTCCATGCTTTGAGACATCCTGGAAAGAGGAAAAAAATTGGAAATAAATATGACAATAATGATCATTTCAAATTTATCCTCATCAAACGGTCGAAGCGTTTCTTCATGTCCCAAAAGTGTGCCTCTGCATCAGAAAATTGATTCACCATCGAAAATATTTAAGGATTGCTTATCAGTACTTGTCTCATGATGATGCTAATTGTAAGTTTGGGTAGCCCAAATCGGTTGATCATCATCATGATCGGTAATGATGAATCAAGTAGAAGGCTTCGGGTTTCCATCATTTCAAGTATAATGGATCTTGAAAAGTGGATGCAAACAATTCGAAAGGTTCAATTGAATCGTTTTCTTTTTCATTTTCTCTTTTTTCATCTCAAATCTTTCATAAACGTTCGATTTTTTTCTCCAGTTGGGTTTGGTAGAAAAAAATCATTTGTAAAAGCATTAGAGCGATACTTTCATCATCATCATTCATAAAACAGACAGATATCAAGATACAAACTTATTGTACTGTTTTTAACCTCATTTTTTTCTCTCTCTCATATTGCTCTGTGTTGGAGAAACTTCTTTTTTCCAGCATCCCTCTTACATATCGATATCATCTACATCTTCTCTCTAACTCTCTCTGTCTGTCTCTCTCTCTCTCTCTCATCACTTTCGATGAGTTTTGATTTGTTTGCTTCCTCAGCGAGACAGCAAATATATTTAAACCAACAACATCCACTCAAGGGAACAAGATAAGGTTGAAGTAGAAAGAGGAGAGACATTATACAGATCAACTGAATCAAGTGAGAGAACTTTGACTTTCCTCATAATACATGATAAAGAATCTGTATCAAACACAAACCCACACACACACACGTAAAACAATGTGATCTCATTAGCTAATTAAAATGTTAGTCTACAAGTCTTTTTCCTTCTACTCGTCTTTTGTGTCACCTCCTTCATTACCTCAATCTCGTATTCTGTTTTTCATTTCTTCTCAACCGACAAAAAAAATACACATCTCTTACATACATGGAAGAAATTTTCTCTCTGATGAAAATCAATTTCACTTCCCTTTATCTACAGATATGCATATAATATACGAGATCAGTTATGATTTGTGGAAGGGAAATGTGCTCATAAATTGGATTTGATTATAATGCTAAATTTAACACGTCTCGAGAGAGTATTTGTTATCAAGATGAGTTGAGTAGATGATGATGTCTTTTTTAGATGATATTTTTTTCACTCTTCTACACACACATACCAATTTAGATACAGAATAGAGAACTTAGAGAATCAAATTGGAAAGTTAGAATTGAAAACAAATCAGAGAAAGAGAGAGAGAGAGAGAGAGAGAGAGAGAGAGAGAGAAGCAATGAATTGCTTGAAGTAAAGTCAAGGATCGACAAACTGTTGAATGAAAGGGAAAAAACTTTTCCATGTTGCATCAACTTTGATACTTTTTCTTCGGTTTTTGCGAAAATTTTTTCTCTTTATACTTTCGCATGTCTACAACAATTTAAGTGTTAAATTGTATTCTCGACCATTCTTAACGTATTTACATCTACACCTCGCTTTCTCATGCTGTCTCCAGACTTTCAGATCGAAATTTTGATGTATGCGCGCTCATTTCAACCCTACAATTCCCTATTCATCCACTCTGAAATCAAAGGAAAGTAACGTTCTCAACGTTTAAGTGGTACTGATTTGATGAGAGAGAGAGAGAGACAAAACCCTGCCAATTCAATTAGATCAAAGTTTTGTGTTCTGATTCGTATAATGATTGAGATTCTCATCCCAATCACTCAAACACTTTTTCCACTTGCCTTTTACAACCCAAGTGAATCGAAAATGAATCTCTCTCTTTCTCTCTCTCTTCATTCGAAAACACATACATACACTTCAAACTTCTACATACATGTGTTTGTATGATGTTTTGATGCTCAAAATGCTCATTTTTTGCCACTTAGATAAACTTGGATAAGCAAACAAATCAAGGGACATGATGTAAGGTGCACTTGCGGTTGTCTTTTTGGTTTGAAAGCGAGAAACATCTATTTTTGATTGAAAATCAATGATTCGTTGTGAATGCTCAACATTTTGATTGATAAATAGCTCACTCAATCTCAAATCATATTCATTCCTTTCAATACCTAAGCACGTCGAGACAAGTTCAAAGGGAATTCTCAGCAAGCTGTACTTTGTCCTAAATTCTCACCAAACTTTCGTGCTCATATTCGAATTCAATAGTATTTCATGCAAATGGTGACATAGTCTACACTGATCAGTCCGGTAAATGTTATTTAAATTCTTCATTCATGGAAGTGAATGTATTGGTGTAATTTCAGCCAAAATATGATCAAATTTTCTCAGGTAGAGACATTTTCGAAGAGAGGGAATCTTAAAGCTGATAGCATCGAGGTAATATAATGTCGTTCAGAAAAGTCTTCAAAAGAGTAATGCAACAAGTTAATATGAAAAACTTACTTTCACCATTAAAACGCCTATTACAGTAACTCCATTTATATGGAGTATCTCTGGTTGTCAAAAATGAATCACGAAGATACACCAGTAACCATGAGGTTGGAACAACTGTATAAATTGCGATAGTCCCATAAATAATCATGAATGCGATTCCAATACCTAGAAAAAGAACAAGATTGATTATGTGATGTGGTTATTTCCAGGTATTAGAATTGATTTTATGAGAATCTTGAGGAAATATCTCTCCATCAAGGATCGCAGTTTGTGCATGAAAATGGATACCTTTGAAAACAGGTGATATGAACCACATATCCATGTAACCAGTTCCTAAATATTGTCCAAGAGACATGAGAAACAGTAGAAATGGGAGACCAAAACAAATACTGATCACCATGAATTGAATGATGAATGAGCCTGAAAAATAAATCAAACAAATCATTTTAGATTGGAATATCAGTCAAAATCATCATGAAAAGAATATTTCATCGAAAGTGTGCATCAACTGGGAAAAATGTGTGAAGGATTACAGTGAATCATAAAAATGCATTCAATAAATCTTTCAATTTTTGTCATAAAGATCATTTCTATCCAAAAAATGGTGATTTTGATAAAAAGGTGATAATTTACTCATAATTCATATTAAATGCTTTCTATTATCAGCTCTTATTGCCGAGAACTTGGATAAACTTGAGCCTTAAAAGTTCCGAGAGAGAGAGAGAGAGAGAGAGAGAGAGAGAGAGAGAGAGAGAGCAGATCTAGGATACATTGAATTGTAATCATTCAATTTTAACAATTGAGGATTACAGTTCAGCCATGATAGTTGAAATTTTTTCTCATCGTTTGTCTCTCTCTCTTTCTCTTTCTCTCTCTTGATCATTTAGAATAATAGAGACTGTGACATTGATTCACAATGAGGATGACAATCATCATCGAGGAAGCATTATTGCTTTTTGAATGGTTCGTTAATATGTGAAGGTAAAATAATTGAGGATCAAAAGAAGGTGAAAATTAAAACAATAACCGAATAGATTCAATAAAATTCGTAAATTATAAATCTCTCAAATTGACTCGGAAAGTTGCATAGTTTTGAAAACCTGATAAAAACTATTAACGATGAACCAAAAGATTGAACGATAATTGAAATTATGAAATTTCAATGTCACTGGAGACACCCATGTTTGATTGTGATCACGATGAAACGAATAATTATCAATGCTTCATGATTTTGTATGAGAAAGCCATTGAAATTTGCCTCAGGGGTAAGCTCACGTAATAAGATGAGGGGAAAATATGAGAGTTTTTGTTCCCAGAGCCTGTGTTTGAATGAGTGTGCATTTAAGGCCCAAAAGTCTCATGTATAATTGCTACCAGAGAGGAATACAGAGGAATAGAGAGGAAGAGAGAGAGAGAGAAAGTTCTAGTAACGCTTGGATGACAAAATAATTCCGAAACAATGTTAACGATGATTAGATGCATTTCAAAATGTAAGATGAGTCGAAATCAGGGTTAACAAACCTGATCAAACTTCTTCTTGCATTCTCATGATCAGGGTGGCCCCGAGGCCAATAATGATGAAGGATAAAGAATTACCCAGAAAAGTCTATGTGGTGACAATGGATCGAATCAATGGCAAAAGGCGTAAAGTTTCATGTCATTCCATTTCATTTTCTCTCTCTCCACTCTCTTTCTTACATGGCTTTCAATGTCTATGTAACCGGCTGATTGTCATCGATCATTATAATTGTATACTGACTGAACTATTGGTATATGATGAACCGTTACCAATATCATGGCAACAAAGCATTGAAAGCTGTACACTTGTATAAGTGTGTAAGTTTCTTTTCTAGTCCATGAAAATGATTCCATTGGAAATTATCTCAAGTATTGGCTGAGAAAAAAAGCATGTCTCTATCGCTAATCATGATCAAACAATAGACGAGAACAAGAAAAAACTGTATCTCTCTCTCTCCACCCAAAAGAATAGAGTAGAGAGAATAGAGAGGAAGAAGAATGGTGTAAAGAGGATGAAATGGATTAATGCACAGAAGGAAGTGAAGAAAGAATAATTTCTTTACCTTTAAGGAAATATGTTGATATGGAAAATCGGCAGATAGTGGAAAAATTTAAACAACAAACTAGTGTTGCGAAAAATGGTGATGTATTTGAATTCCATATGCCTCGTAGAGTACGTCGAGAATTGGTACCAAAAACACGAGCTGATTCGATGGGCAACATTCGACGTACACTTTGGGTAGGTCCTTTGATGAGAGAGAGAGATAAAGGAAGAGTTAACAATCAATTTCATGAATCAACTTGATGATAAATATCATCTCAATGTTTTGATGAAGCTCAAGGGATGAGAGATGTTCTTGTACATTCTCTTTCTTTCTCTATCTTCCACACATTCCATGTCTTCCCACAGACATCCTTCTAGGGTTAGTTTTCATCAGATACATGGCAAAGCTTGACTCAATCAATCCCAAGTTTCCGTAAATTTCGGTCAACTTGTGATGTTAATCAATAAGAGAGATGATACATCTGTATTTGTATTTGAAGCAAGTATCATCCACATGCCGGATCCTGTGAGAATATTGGCTCAATATTGATAGAAAAGAATCAGATTCAGCTAATTTTAGATACATACTGTAAATACACATACAGATAAAATGCTAATAACATGCATTATCACGTATAGTAAGTCACAACAACGATAACATTGAGGTTTGCAAAGTTCAGTATCAATGAGGAAAGTTAAGGCAGCTTAATTGTATGTGTGTGACTGTGAAGCTCGAAAAATCTAGAAATCTTTATCATCATCAAGTTTTTCATTAAAATTGATTGCATAAAAATATAAAATTGTAGACAAACTCACTGAGTCCAGGTGATTCGCTTGGTATTGTTGTCGTTGTGGCTGGTGGTGACTGATTAATTGATGATTGTTGAGATCTTTCCATACTTTCCACATTGTCCACATGGACCATGTCAACTGTGGATGGTGAATTAATCATATGGATTGGTGATAAAGTTGATTCGTTTGTATCTATTCCTGTGTCTATGGATGACGTGGTGTCCCGTTGACCATCCAAACTGTTTGATGTTGTTATTGATGATGATGATCCATGAGAGACATTATCACTGGAACTTCTTGGATCGGTATCACCACTTGTGATGGTATCATTATTATTGCCATCAGCTGGCGATTGGATGTTTGATAATTCATAATTCATTTTATTTTAATTATTTTAATTTCACTTTCACTTCACTTTATTTCACTTATTTTTTCTTGTCATCATCATCATTGGAGGAACACATGTGTGAATGTTGGCAGTCAGAGAGAAGTATAATGGATGAGAATCCAGTGTGAATAAAAGAGATAAACAAGGTGTATGTGATTTGTGATACATTTGTGATTAACATCCTCTACGATGTACCCACATGATGATGGTGATCACACAGAAAAAAAGCTAAAGTTAAAAAGTTAAAAACATTCACAACCAAGTAAATCCACAACAAACACACTTTAACTGTACACAATCAGATTTATTTTTCTACCATCTAAATCAGAGTAGAATAAAAGTTAACAGTCACACTCAAAACAAAAGAAACTTTTCACTTTATCTTTCCTGACGATATCGCTCAATATCACACACACACACAACTCATAACAGCAAAACTTTTTAGCAAGCAAGAATGAGAGAGAGAGAGAGAGAGAAAGAAAGAGAATGCCTCAGAAAAAGTTGAAAAAGTTTGCTCTCTCTCATTGACTCACTCAGCCACATCTCTCTCTATGCTCTCTCTTTACTCTCTAATGTCTCTCTCTCTCTCTCTCTCTCTCTCTCTCTCTCTCTCTCTCTCTCTCTATCATTCATATAATTTCAATCGTCATGGAAACATTTTTTCGAAAGCTTGTCCTTCGAGGTTTTCAGGTTTTCATGATCCCAAAAAACGTCCTAAAACATACTTTTCACTATACTAAAATTCTGTTTCTTGTCTTTCCATCCTGCCTTCCCCCCCCTCTCTCTCTCTCTTTCTGGATTTCTCACTTTCTCTTTCGATTATCATTTTTGATTCTGTCTATCTTTTCAGCTATCTCTCACAATCACCTGGTGTATTTCCTTTTGTTTTGCTTAGTATCGATAAATACCGAGATGAGTGGCGTCCATGGAAAAGGATAAGGTGTAAAGTGAAACATATGGTACACACAAGTGTTGCAATAATAATAACGGTAATTCTGAAGAGACCAGGTTGAAGTGTTTGAGTGACTGAGTAGAAGATGAAAACTTTATTTTTCTCTTTTTCCAAATTACTAGATAGAGAGAGTGAGTGAAAGATGCTGGATAGCCTGTAAACGTGCTGAACGTTTCGTTTTCAAGGCAGGCTAGATGAAGATCAATTTCGTCAGCCTCTCCGTCGATTTTGGCCATCGATTTTGGTATCATGATGAATACGATTTGCATTTTTGATACACTGATCGATGCAATCGGGAAAGCTAGCTCAACTTTTTTTTTCTCTTGATACGTCTCTCTCTCTTCCACCTCTTCTACTCTTCTGTTTCTCTCTTCCAGGCTGGAGAATGGTGATGGAAATGAGATAGTTACATTTTGATAAGTTTGACTGATTTTCTTTTTGATCAAGTCTCATGCACGCACTGAATTTGATTATTCTATCCCTCATACAGATTGTATGTGTGTGTAGGTTCCTTCTAAGGTTTGATCGATAATGGCTTGATGTGAAGAAATACACACACACACACAAACACACACAAAACGCAATTGAAACACTGCTGATTTTCAGGTCAAGCGAATTGTCCACGCTGTCAATATGTCGCGTTATTGCTCTTCAAATTGATTCAATCAATTCTTTTCGCTTTCAAGCACGCCATGTTTCTCTCAATTCCTCAATTTTTTAACAGACAGACACACTTATATGTGCATAAAGTTCGGAAAGTGAAATCAAGAATGATCGTTTGAGGGAAGGTATATCTATGATCTTAATTAACATTCGATTTTCCATGAAGTTGTTCACAAGTTCTTCCATTTTTTTATAACGGAAATTGGTCCACCCAATCATAATTTCTATGAATTGGCTGATCATGAAAAGATCTCATGTCGCAGGCGTGTATGATCTAAGGTTCTTCTTAGCCATACTTTTCTGAAAGTCTCATTCGTTCGATTACCTAGTGATTTGAGATTTTTATCGTCCACCAATGAAAGAAATGGTCCTGAACCTGATTATTGCACGAAAATATAAAAACTAGCAAGCTCCGTCTGTCTATGATATGCTGTCAATCTGTTCAAGCCAAACTCTTCGGTTAAGTTTTTCGGCAGTTCTGTGAGCTAATTGTCAGTGGTTTGTTTGCGTTTTGATGAGTTTTTCCGCGCTTATGAGATCAATAGATGGAATCTCAACCAGATCTTTTGCACGTACGTTTCTGTATGATAAGCTAGTGTGATCTGCTGATCACCATGATAGCATATACAGCCGTGTTCAATATGATGAGACAGATAGCCTCACCTGATTAGATACCGACCGTTGTCCATTTAGGCTACTATCTTATCAGTTGGAACTATCTGTCTCATCCTAATGAACTTGGCTGTAAGCCCCTCATCAATTCGCAAACCTACCACTGATAATTGAGGTCTTGAAAAATGTTACGAAGATAATCTTTCTGCATAAATTGTGCATTAGAATTCTTATCGTTGGCCATCCCTAGTCATTAAGGTTAGTTTTGATAGGAAAACGATGTGAGAACATGATGGTTACATGCGAGTCTTCCGGGTTCACTTTCATGCTTTGGGTTGCATACTGTGTGTCGGGTCTGGCAGCTTATGGAATACTGTGATCAATCGCAAGTTTAACCTACTCTAGATGTACTTTGGGAATACTTTTTCCCATTTCCAGGAGTGATCAGATGATCTCACATCCTGTAGCATAATAAAAAAGACCAAAGTTACCTGTTCTGAGACGTTAAACAAAAAATTCATCAATCTCTTCAGACTTGATGATTTTTCAGCGTGTCGCAAATTATTGGTCTTATGAACCCAAATCCAAATTATTGGACGTCTCTATTATTGAAAGATTCACCTTCTCTCTCCCCCAGACCATCAAGATGTTAAATTTTTTGTACATAGAACCTAATGAAACGATAACATAAAACACACATTCTAGATTATTTGTTCATGCTAAACAGACAAAAGTTCTGAAAAAAAACTTTTCGACGAAAAAACCAGAAAAAACCTCGAAAAAATAGAGTTTTGCAACGCCATCTAGTGTCATTATATCTCATTAATTTTTTTCTCACGATTCTGAAGGAATCAAAATTTTCATTCATTTTTCAGATTACTTTCACTTCATAAAGCTTATGGAGTTGTGTGTGTGTCTCATACATGTATATTTAATGAGTTTGAGAAAATCTTGAGAAATATTGAATGCTAAGAAAAGTGTCACTAATTAGAACGATTCTTATTCTAGTGATAACTGCGTGTATCATCATTTTTGATACTCCCAAGTTTGGCTGATACAGTGTAGTTAATATTTTTTTCTCCTCTTGCTCTCATCATCATCACCACTGTGTCTACACCTGAATCTGCGTGTGTGTGTGAGTGTCAATATAACTTATATTATATAAGTCTCAGAAAGTATTTTTGGGTGTTGATCAAAGTGTAAAGTTTGCGTTTCGATACATTATCTCTATCTCTTCGAATCTTGTGAATGTGACAATATGTTCTAGAATTTCGAATTTTTCATTATCATCATCATCGCTCAGCTTCACTTTACGGCAATACATTCCATTGTTCACTGCTTGAGATGAGATGAGATGAGATGCTGTGTGTGATATTTGATGAATGAAACTCTTCTTCCATCGATATTAGGGTGAAAAGTTTTTTTCGTTTCGTTTCAAGATCAAAATGAAAGTTTTCGCAATATTTTTTCTCCTCTCCTTTTGATTAGCCCAAGTGAAGGAGAAATTTGGAAAGAAAAAATTAACAGTATATTATTAAGTATCGTTCATCTTCCAACGCATGTATCACACTATCATACTATCATACTAGAAGCTCGAACACCCACCTTATCATCATTCCTCACCCATCGAGCTTACAAAAATCTATCTCTTTGATCATTCCACTTCTTCCTTTTTTTCTTCATCATCATCTTCGAATATCGAAACATTATCATCCAGTAACGTGAAAGCGCTTCCACCAATCAGTGTCAAACCATAAATTGAAGGCAAAGAAGAAGAAGAAGAAGAAGAAGCGAAAAAAATTTAATTGATCTCTATTTCAAAATGTCGCTGCCTGGAAGTTCTAATTATTCATTTGATCACAATGGTGATATGTGTGTATCGAAAGGTCTTCTATTGCCACTGGTCGGTGAATGGTCAACCCTATTGTGGATTCGAATTATTGGCTATCTTTTGTTTCTATTGTATCTTTTCCTTGGTATAGCCATAATAGCGGATATTTTTATGTGTGCTATTGAAAAAATAACCAGTCAAACGCGAAAAGTTCTCATATCTCATGGAGATAGCACAAATCCACCGGAATACATTGAAGTAACCATTTGGAATGAAACTGTGGCCAATCTTACACTTATGGCTCTCGGTTCTAGTGCGCCCGAAATTCTTTTAGCCATAATTGAAATTGTATCCTCTGGGTAAGTTAATCTTGTATTTGTTTTGGGTGTGTGTCCCTATCTGTGTCTATGTGTGTTTATTCCTTCTATTTCCTCTCTCTATTCTCTTTCTTCTTCTTCTCTTACCCTTTGGGAGTCGTTTACATACTGACACTATCGTTGTACTGTATTTGAATGTATTTCCTCTCACTTACCAACAAATAAATAGTCTACAACTTAGCCACAGCAATTCATGACACAAACTATTCGATTATACAGGAAAAGGGGTCCAATTATCATTGGGATAAATTTTTATTACTTCTCTCCGTAAACAAAGCCCACAACTTTTTTTCCACTCTCACGGATTTCTTTTCTTTTCCACTCTCTTTTGGGTTAATTTCGCATGATTCTGTAGGAGAGAGAGAAAAAGATTGTGTGTGTGTGTGTGTGTGTGTGTGTATATACCTTAAGCCTAAGATATAAAGTTACTTATTTTTTCTTCTACTCACATAGATAAGTTGAGCATGAAACTTTTCTCCACGCTATATATGATGATGAACGGATATAAGATAGAGAGGAGGTGAAGAAAAAAACCGAAAAACTTGGCTAACCGGTTCCTCCAAAAAAAAAGTTGACCATAGTTTCCATGGACTCTCCATGTGTATCTGTGTATGGAGCATCCGATATATTCCTCCTCTTTTTCATGGTGTTGATTCTGCTACTCTCGCTTTTTCTCTCTCTCTCTCTCCCTTGGTTGATTACAATTGTGATTCTCTCTTGGAACTTTCTTGGAGGCTTCTGAGCCTTTCCCGAAGAGAAGATAGATCCCAAAGCCATGGAGGTGGGCGGCGGTGGCACTGAGCCTTCAGTATAACCTCACACACACACACACACACACACACACACACACACACACACACACATTCTAGTCATGCTTCACTTGGAACTGATGAATACACACTCACAAGTATCATACTTTAGTCATCATGGAAGGAGAGAGAGAGAGAGAGAGAGAGAGAGAGAAGGGGAAAAATTTTTTCACCATTGAAAGGTTGTTCGATTCGTTGTCAGTGAATGAATGAATGAATGAATGGTGGATGATATTAGTGAGGAATATTAGCAGTGTACAAGTAAGGGAACAGCTTGTCAAGTGAAGCTTGTCGAAATAATAATTATATTAATTGAAGTATTATTCTGCACACACATCTCACCAGCTTTATTCTCTATCAACCCTTGATATGCTCTCATTATTCACTTCTTCTTTCAAAACCTTATACACCATACAATAAGAGAGAGAGAGAGAGAGAGAGAGAGAGAGAGAGAGAGAGAGAGAGAGAGAGAG